>OOFJ01103217.1:0-10369 GCA_900323375.1 Benthosema glaciale
CACTGAATTGAAGTGAGATCGCTAATATAATATGAGTGGCTAATATAGTAGTCACTCACCACCACCGATTGACCGCGGCTGTCGGCGCGGCTGCATGGAGAGAAAATAGACTGGTTGAACAGACGCGCATTTTAAAACCTAAAATCTAAAATAGTGGCCGCTGAGGAGAAATACGTTCATATTTAGTAATTTCATAATCCATTTATGGATAAATAAATAATATAATCATCGTAAACATGCTTGTAATTAACCGAACGAGCTGACGGACCGGTGTACAACACCCTTATCTACCCGTGTTCATGTGCTCATCTCTGGACAGTGGACTCGGAGGGTGCTCAGAACGCGTTGCAGTGCGACGCGTTGTGGGCTTGTAGATCGGCCGCGGTCCACAGCAATGTATGAATTGGTTAGCAATAGCTGCAGCTGTGCGTGCGTGCATGTGCGCACCAATAATTCCCTGTAGAAACATCTACAATCTCACAGCGCACTGCGTCCGCAATGCGTTATGTTATTACTTCAACAAAAACTACTACTTTGACGCATGCGGGCCAAACCCAGCATTTTACTTGAATTCATTCAAGTCTTGTTGTATTTTTGCTTATTTTTTGTTTGGGAACTTACAGATGGAATCTGGTGTCTGGTTTACATGACATTGATTGTGTTGTTTTCATTAATATGCACTGTCCCTCCCAAATTAACATACATTTGGCAAAAGGTTGGTATTGCTGTTGGTATTGAATACCCAGGACCTGAATGGAAACAAGACCGCAAGGACTTTTTTTGGTGTTCCCTTTGGCTGTTGTGTTTGACTGTACCCTGTACTGATTTAATTTGTGTCTGACTGTATGCTGTACTAATTACATTTCTGCCAATAAAGTATTCAATCAATCAAAAATTGAAATTGGTTGTTAACAACTTTTGAGCACTTGTTCTGTACTTCCGTAGAGCGGCTACGTAAATGTGCTTTGGGTGCATGCAGTGGTGTAAAGTAACGTAAGTGCATTTACTCTAGTATGGTACTTAACAGCTGTTATGCCAGCATTTATTGATAAATTGTGGTTTGATAACGCCAGAGTTTTTCAATGTTAAATTTCCAGACCGGAAATGGTCATCTTATCATAGCGTGTTGGACGATGCTTAGTCACTTACATGATCGAGCACTCGTGGTAAGATGCCAGCCGCCATGGTGACTGCTCTGAGCCGTGGATTATACAGTGTTTTGACCAAAGATTCCATCTGAGACAAGGAATAGGAGATACGGGTGATTGAAAGAAACAGATTGAATGGCTGTTTATGGGCACGTTATTGAGACTACATGCTGTGTTATTGAGACTACATGCTCTATAAGGCAGTGATTGCCGTTGATCAACGCCAATGGCGTACAATTGTGAGGTTTTTGTTTTGTTTTGTTTTGTTTTGTTTTGTTTTTTTACTGGAGTATTTCCAGTTTTCAGTACTTTTACTGTTACTCCTCTACATCTCAGCAGCAAATATTGTACTTTTTACACCACTACAATTATTAGAAAACGTACTTGATTATTATATAAAAAAAAAAAAAAAAAAAAACATAGCTGATGTACAAGCTCACAACACTTCTTTTTTTACATTTTGAAAACTTGAAATCAGACTTTGTGCATAATGAGTGCTTTTACTTTTGGTACTATTTTGATGCCAATACTTTTGTGCTTTTACTCGTAATTAAATTTTTAATATCAAACTTGTACTTATTTCGGGGTCATGTCTATGTTCCCTCAGCTCTATGTTCCCTCGTAGGGTTAAGATTAGGTTTAAGTGAGTGCCCCATGGGAAGCGTTGGGGGTTGGGATCTGTCTTCCACCACTCTGTGCATACATGCTATCGGGCTGTGACATCCTCCTCTTAAGGGACTCTGGCGGTGCAGGGCACTTGACCGAGAGGCTGACTCTGTGGTTCACGACACAGCAGAGCAGACAGAATGTAGCAGCTGCTTGCTGTTACAATGCTGAATGGAGACTCGCTACCAACAGTCAGTTTAAGGGGTCATTTCCTTGTGCCCCTCAATAAAGAGGCTACTTTGATGCCAGGCAGGTAGTCTTTTCTCCCCTGTCTGACTCCGAGCTTCATAATGGACAATTAATGAGCCATCGCGTGCAGGCCAGACAAAGCCTCCTTGAATTCTACAGTGTGGGGCTTTCAAAAACACACACAGTGAGACTAGACTATAGGCTGCTGGGGCTTTTATCCATAGGCATGTAGAATGATTTTATTTGACCATGTACATCATTATAGATAGAATTTTGTACTATAGTGCCCTAGCTGCACCACAAGATGCCCAGCTCACACAGGCTTAAGACACACAAAATGAACATACACCAAGATGTCCGCAGAATACATAAACATATTGATTGTAGGCTGAGTTACGGATACATTGTTATAATGTATAAGAAAAACACATGTGGAAAGCACAAACAAATAAGCCACAGGACTTATTTCCATTGCGGTCCAGAGGTCGATCAATATCAATCACCCAATCAAACATTCTCAATAGAAAAAGTATTATATTAAACTATATCACTATCTCTCACAGTTTTTCCAGATTCTGGGCAAAGTCTGCTATACTAACTTCCTCAGCATAATTTATTTTCATTGTAGCACTTAGTATATTATATCCTAAGAATGTTCATCCTCTTTGAGCTGCTGAGGCATGTGCCTCTGTCAGTAAATACAAACAAATAATTCCTGCAGTGATTTTAATTCTGTCCACCTTAATTTCGTCAAGGTCGACTGTCATTCAGCTTCAATATTCTTGCAAGAACCCGCAAGTGGTAAAGACAGCAGCTCAGTACAAAGTACTGTTGATGGCAAACATGGGTGTCACCTTGAACTGATGAAGTATATCTTCCACCGCTGTTTTTCATCTCATGGCCAAATGGCAAATTAAGCACCTGAAATGGTGAAAGACTGATGGAAATTAATTAAAAGCTGTTAAAGCAAATCTGAAATCTCTTCTCTTACTTGAGCCCTAGCATTCCTATTCTGGGTGAGAGGAAACCTTCACTTGTAGCTGATCTTGAGAGATTTGGTGTAGTAGAGGGAGAGACGAGCGTACCCACCACATAGCCTATAGTGGTTTTAAGTTGTTAAAATCTATTCTAAAGGATGTAGTGTGCATGAAAGGTTCCAGCAGTTTGACATGGCAGTTGTAAAGGCAGGCCGCCTTCAGTATGATTGCTTCACGGATGCATTATGGGTTTTATCTTTTGAATTCATCTACAGTGTCATGTCTATTAGTCGCTATGATCCAAGATACAGTAGCCTCCTTTCACGAGGCAGCTTCACTCATATGCACATGTAGGCCTAGTGCTTTTTGATGAATAGTAATTGACTGTTGAATGGAATTATGTATTACCTTTGCACTCAAATCAGAGCGGGTGTTATTTACCATGGTTATATACTTGGGTGCCGTAGAAGCCTCCAACCACAGCAAAGAACATACACCAGTGGTGTTATGGGTGTCATAGACTTATATAGTCAGGTTGAAAAGTTAGCTTCCAAGCATACACAACACATCGACTCCTGACAAAAAGTATAAAAAGATATATAATTTTAACTGCCCTCTTCAGATCCAAGATTTTTGACAACATGAAACCTTTGAAAGGTATTAGAGCAACGGACAAAGACAGTTGTTGTTTTCTTTAGACTCCTTCCAAACAACATGCAATTTTTCATGTAGACTTTGTGTAGACTCCTCTTTTATTGATTTAAACTGCATGGTTATGCTCTTGACATTGTTAATGTTCCAAAACTTCATCTTCCATTCTTATCAGCTGACCGCAGATATACCGAAATGGGTCTTTGGTTCACACTTCTCCAAACATTCAAAGCAAACCGTTGGATTCAGTTAATGTTATAGTCTTTTAACCCCTCACCCAGTCCCATTGTACGTAAATAACATTTAAAGGGTGTTACCATGCATAATGCATATGTTTGTATAGATTTCTGTCACACGGAAATGATGTATGTATGCTCATGTGCAGGAAATGAGGACGTTGGGGTGGGGAGGGGGTGTTGGGTCTACCACAGTATGGTTGCCCTGGACCGAAGGCATCTGTCTGGGAGTGGCTGTAATTGGCTGCAGTGTGGCGCTGTCTCATTAATATGGAGCCCAGGGGAATGAGACAGCCAACTTCATCCCCCTGTATTTGATTGTTTGACTGTGTCTCCATTGATGCTAAACGCGGCGCTCCCGGGGCACACCATGCCTGTTTCCTGCTTCGTTAAAACCAAGAAAATGAATATTAATGTCATATGGACTGGGAAGCCTGTGTGCCAGTGGGGGGTCGGCCCCGGTAGTGTCGGGCCCGTAACTAGGGCTTTCCAGTCATGGTTTTAGGGCATACTTGGCGGGGTCGAATCATGCAGGGATGTGTGCTCTGTCAACATGCAGAGCCACGGTGACACCTTATTTTCCTGTCTAGACAGGATCAGAGCCCTAGACGTAATCCTAAGCACTCGTGGCAAATACATAAAAGAAATGGGCAACCAAGCGTCCCGTGGAGCTGGCTGTCTTGAATATCTTTTCACAGTGTTATATGGAGAGCAATACTGGATGTCAAATCTTTTTTTTTTTCATGGGTGAATGTAATTCCGTTGTCGAATTTTAGTTTAGTTTTGACCAAACACACCGTCGTAGATCATTAGCAAACGCACTGTTTGGTAACACGTTAGTTAATTGATCATCTCTGGATGTAGATCACACACACACACACACACACACACACACACACACACACACACACACACACACACACACACACACACACACACACACACACGCATTGTATTTGTCAATCTTAGTGAAACCAATACTGTTGCTGTGAATCAGTTTTGTACTTCTAGATTTAATTATGATATAATATGCACGTGTAGATTGCTATTTCCATTTGGCTAAAGGAGATAGACATCATTCACCACAATAGTCAACATGACCACAGGCAGTTTGACAATGGCAATTGGCAAAGGTATAAGAGTCACAAAGAGTTTTATCCATTTATACTCACCAGATCTTCAACAGGGGTCCTAACGTTCAGAGATACTACAGGCCATTAGCCGAAAATAGCATATCTACAAGCTCACAGCACTGAGAGGCATTCTTGAGCTTGTAGGATCTATAAAATCTATGAAAAATGTGGTTAAAGAACAAAATGGACACAAGACCAGTCTAAATAATTCAATAATAATAATATTCTGCAAAAACTATTGATGGATAGGCCAGAATCGGAAACAAAATAACTGAACTGACTGACAAGACACAACAGGAACAATATTTAATTCCCCTGAACTGAATGACAAGACGCACCGGGAACAACATTTAATTCCCTGAATGGACTGACAACGCACACCAGGAACAGCACTTAAATCCCCCAAACTGACTGACAAGACACACCGGGAATAGCGTTTAATTCCTCCTGTTCTGACCAGGGAGTTGGTGCATCCAAATGAACCCTCTCTGTCTGTATTCAATCTGCCTCTCCCATCATTTCATCCTTTTTGACACGTTGATGCAGGGAAGTGTGGCAGAGTTTAAACCATCAGGCCGATTCTACAAATGCCGTCTAAATCAGTAGTTATGACACTTTTTGGTACTATTAACCCTTTACAGTACGCGTGTGCACCCGGCGTTTTCTACCATTTTTAGGTGAGTGAGCCCCGCCGTTAGCAATACATGCTAAAAAATCGCTAATCGGCTAAATTAATGCCAAATGAAGCAATTACGCCAATTACGTCACCAGCCTTCTGACCAAAATTAATTAATTACGTCAATAACGTTATGATTATGTCACCTGGCCTGTAAAGGGTTAAAGGACCCCCAAATTGGACCCCCATCTGAAAATGCTTTGTACCAGGGGACCCCCCCAGAGGAGAATAAAGGGACATGGAAAGTATAGACCCCAGGGGGATCGAGCCCTGTTTATGAAATATTATATGTTTAAGTGGTTAATACAAAAGTATTGTATGAGGGACGTGAAAAAGGCAAACAATGTAAAACCAAGATGTGTGCAACATTTTGTCCTGACAAAAATATACTGTATATGAAACTAGTGCATGTTTCATCATTATGTGATTTGCATACATTCTGGGCATGAAAACTGCTGAAATCAGAGTGTAAATTTAACAAAATAAATCAATAGGCGTTGATCGAGACAGTGCTAACACTGTGAACAGTTGATTTATAGATTTACCACAGGAAGCCTTCCTAACAGCTTACAGTACAGCTTATCTTTTTTAATGATCTGATCTTTCTTTGTCTTACAGTGCACAGTGTTTGAGAGAATGAGACCGAATATCTTCAAGGATGTCTGTCGAGGATGACCTTTTTTTCATCATTAATTATCTTCACAGTGAAAGACTTGAGGTAAGAGAGGAACCGTTTATTATGACACTCCAGGAGTGGTCCCAGATTCTCATACATTTGGTGACACAAACAAGTCGGATTTTGTCAAATTTACTAGGCGTGCGTGCGTGCGTTCATACTTTCACTACTTTCATTGCTTGATAGACGAGGCCAAATGATTGGAATCATCAAGACAATGGATGCTTGTAATCTTAAATGCTGATTTGGTGAAAATCGCCTTGATTTTGATTACAGTGGTATAAAGCTCCAAACGGAAACCAAGGGAATAAATAAACATAGTCTCCGAAGGGAACAGGCTGAGAATTACAGGAAAAGGAAAACATAGAAGCGACGTTTGATATGTTTGCATTACATAATCAACCATAAACACCTCATTAGGACAAAGTGAAGAGACTGCTCAGAACTACTACTGTGTCAGTTTCACTTTAGCACACCGACAGACTCCTATCCGTTTAGCCATGAGGTGATGAATTATTAATTATAGAATACATCGAACCCTCACAAGGGAGCTATGCCGCGTCCTCGGAGCAGACAACCACAGAGGGACATCCAAGGTGAAATTAAATGGGTTACTTTGCCAACTATTTAACGGCAATGAAACTAGGAAATACCTATAATTGGTTTAAAACATTGAAATGTGAAAAAGCCCCTATAACTAGGCCTGCAGTCGGGTTAGTCCTCTGTCTCCGACACCTGTGAGTAACATTAATAAGGCTTCAATTAACCGTCAGGGGTCCACCCCCTGACCTTCCTTCATAAGTTACCTTACTTTCACTGGAAGCATTGGGAGAATAAGCAGAGCCAATTTATGCCTCTCCCACATTGGTACAGAGTGAGCCTTATTGTACGATAATAACTGCTCTGTTGCATTAGTCAGGGGTGCCCACAAAGGCTGTGCAGGTAGATCACATGGCATGCCACTAAATGTAGTCTATCACTTGAATTAAGGTGACTGATTGACATAAAAAGGCCTGTCCGCTCAAACCCATAATGCAATATTATTACTAATACTATTCCATTCTATTATGTAACATCTACACCACTATCCCATTTTCACTCTTCTATTATATGTATCAGCTCCACTATCCCATTTTCACTCTTCTATTATATGTAACATCAGCTCCACTATACCTGTGATGTCATGCCGTACTTTTTATTTGTGTTTTTTCTATTAATTTGGTAATTAAGGTCCACAGAATGAGAGGCCTGCTCTCATTCTGAATAAAAAGTACGGCCTGACATCACAGCAATGGGATGTCGGGCCGTTTTTTCAAACCATTTTTTTTGGGTGGGTAGATCTCGTTTAGCTTGGCAAGTAGCTCTCAAGTAAAAAAAAGTATGGGCGCCATTCTCTGACTCCTATGCTATACCTTGCACACCACGACGCATGCCACTGCTTTTGCCCTATGTCCTCACCCCTTTCCCTTTCTCCATTTAGTTGCTATAACTAAATCACAGCTCTGTAAACATCACCACAACAGAGACCTGGTGTGTCACCTTTGTTAATAGCATCTTAGACCAGATGTTTAAATTATTCAGTCCCTTTTTAAAAGGGAGAAGTCGACAAGCTCCTTAATTGATACAAACCCCCTCTGGTGAAAGGCTCTGCAGCTCCCCGGAATTGTGAAGGAGGCTGTTTTGGGCCCAATGCCATTGTTCTTCTAGCGAATTGGTGTTTTTTTAATGAGCGACCACCCTGTCTCATGGCTGGCATTGAAGCACAATCATCCACAGCTGGACTGTGAGGTCCATTCCACCGTAAATGAGTTGAGCCGTTGTTGCATCTCACTGGTCAGCGCTAACACCAGATGCTTCAGTCTCCCTGTCATTGATCTAAATCTCATTAACCACTAGTTTTCCCATTCGTGTTTTGTTTTTGTTTAAAATGTTGAAACAAAGTTCAACGTTTCAGGTTTTTATTTTCTGGTCAAATTCCATCACCTCAAGGCTCTTCCAGTTTCACTCATTTCCATTGCTTTTTCTTTTCTTTCTTTTTTTTTCTTTCTTTTCAATAGATGCAACTTGACTTTTAGTGTAGTCAGAAAAGTGGACCAATTATTGTCAAGCTGGCACCCCAGTAGCAGCCTGGTCGTTCTGAGTGAAATAACCATCTCATCAATAAGATATCAATTTGGTTTTCTTCCAACATTGTGCTACTAATTCTGTTCCCCAGGGGGATCTGCAGAACATTTGATCCTAGGAGGCTAGTGGAACAGGATTGCTGGAGAGCAACAAAGAGGAGAATGGCATTTGTGAGCTCCATGGTGCGTAAGTAACAGCATAATGGCGTGATTGCTATACAACAGTTTCTTGAAAACATCTTTATTGTCCCAATTGCTCTGAAATACATTGTCTAAAACTCAGCGTACAGTGAAGGCTTTGTTGGGTGTGATGATTGCTGCCATGGTTTTTCAATTGTTGTCTGTGTCATCCAAAAAACTGCAAAAAACATTTTCATGTTGCCGTTTCTTGTTTAGACCAGGGGTTCTCAACATGTGGGTCGCGACCCCTCGGGGGGTCCCAAAATTATTTTGGGGGATTTTATATATATATATATATTAGTCATTGTATAAACTTTCCTTAATGATTCTGGTTTTAGTATATATTTTCTCTATTCAGGTTATTGTAGCGGTCAATTTGTATTAGGGGTGGGGAGGGGGGCGGGGTCCCGAGACATGACCAGCGCATTTCCGGGGGTCCCCAGCCAAAAACGTTGAGAACCCCTAGTTTAGACAATACTTTTATAGTATTTTCACTCATCAAAAAGTTTACATAAAAAGTACTCTTCTTCTTCAATGCAGGATTTCAGCCATAACTCTGATGGTACTGAATATAGCATAATATATATTGTATAACATGATACAATTGTAAATCATAAATGCAGGGCTAACTAGAAAGTGCCCACTAGAGTGCAGACCTCTGCAATGGCAACATGTGTTCTGAAATTAGTCAATTATTTCCATATCATTTTACAGAGACCATAATTTAGTCAGCTAACACATGAAATAATTGCCACATTTCATACATTCCTTGCCTATAATTGATCATGTCAAAAAGATTTAGAAGGATCTGCAATACATCTATGCAATGCAATTCTTTACTTGATATTAAATGATATGCATTGTGTGTCCTTACACACATACAAAACAATCACAATGTATAATAACCAGGTTAATGTAGTAATCATTTCATAAAAGCAAGAAGCCCCAAAAGGCCAAAGGTTAATGGGTCGCAGTGATTTTGTCTCGATGTCATGCCCAACAACATGCCTTAACTTCTCTAAATTAAATTAAATTACAGCTACTTGGTTGATTATTGCTTTAGAGTTTAGACAGAAACTGAGTCCAGCAAAGTTGGTGAGAATCTGCAGACTACATTTGTCTTGAGGGGGTCGTTCATACTGTATGTTCAGCTCTATGCAAACTAAAAGCTCCATGTTTCCTCAGTGAATATCCATTATGATTATTAGCCCTGTTTTCATTTAGCTACTACTGTATGACATTTAGCAGATGCCCTTCTCCGGAACGTTCAGTTCTAAGTCTCCTTCCATTTTCCATGTTTTATATAAAAACACGCGCACGCGCACGCGCCGGCACACACACACACACACACACACACACACACACACACACACACACCTGGGCTGGCTGTAACTGGTAATTATCTCAGGAGATTTGTAAATGCGGTGTTGTTTGCTGGGCTGGATGGTATTATGGGCTTATAAGCCTTCATTTATGCACGACAGTATCGCACGCAGAAAACAGCTGACCTACAAGCTCACAACGCTGCACACGCGCAGCGCATTGTGAGCTTGTAGGGCTGCTATTTTTTTTTCTTCACGTACGGCACCGTCGTCTGATGAAGCATGAACCGGGCTACTATCTGGACTAGTGTGTGTCCCGCGGGGACGCGTCGAGGCAGCACACCGACAGGTGAGGCAACACACCTGTCCATGTGATGCTTCCCAAAATAACA
>OOFJ01103223.1:0-15861 GCA_900323375.1 Benthosema glaciale
CCCCCTCCTCCTCTTCTCTCCCCCGGCACGGTCGAGGCAGAGGCCGCCCACCCTAGAGTCGGGTCTCCTGACGTTTCTTCCTAAGGAGGAGTTTTTCGTTACCACTGTTGCAATATTGCTTGCTCTGGGTGGATCTTTGTCGGTTTTCTTCTCTATATGTAAAGTGTCTTGAGACAACTTTGACACTTAAAATTTAATTGAAATTGAAGGTAGACTTCAGGGGGAAGTCTCTTATCCCTAAACAGATTTGCCATTTGTCTTTCTTTTGAAAAACCTTTTAAATGGTTCAACTAGCCGATCATGTTGTGAGCTTGTGTAATAATTGGGTAATAATTCTAGAAACCAATATTAAAAATATGGACCAACTTTGGAGTAGTTTAAGTACATTAGCACACATGAAATGTTTGCTGCTGCCGTTATGTATCCACAAATGTGAATTACTGATGACAACCAGAACAAGAATAGTGTTAGAAGTCAGAATCCAGTGAACCCATTTCCCTTTGGCAGAGTATGCCACCTAGTGACAAAAATGAACTGGTTCCTTTATATAAAACATTCGAGGCCACCAATCTTAATCTCAATTAAATACAACGTCCTGTGTATCATACAGTCATGACAAACAACACTCACAGATCAATGAAGAGAACACACATCTGCTCTGATAGAGGCATGAAATACCAATTTATTACTTTGCACATTAACACAAGTAATTCCCTGCAGGCTAAAAAAAACGGTATTTAAAAACATCACATAATAGCAATAACAGCGAGTGATTAGGCACCCTTGTAGGAAGGACAGAGTATGTCTTGCCCCTCCCCAACAGGTTAGAAAGGGTTCCTTCACAGAATTGGAATGTTCCAATTCTATGGTTCTATTGCTATTAGACAATCACACACAGCTCAGAGAACACTAGCAGGAAAAAATAAAAAATAAAAACAGCAGAGCTAGAACACACGCCGAATAAGGAAACAAAAAACAAAACAAAAAAAAGAAATTACACAATACACAATGTCAAATTACAAATCTGTTTTAAGATATAATAATATATATCAAAGTCAGAAGAAGTAAAAAATAAATCATGCTCTCTTTCAATAGGGGCACGGAAAGAATTCTGGATAATTGTTTTTTTTTAAAAAGGTTAAAAAGAGGTAATCCCGTCCCGTAGATGCCATGGGTTTCACCAAACCACCTCACAAAGAGGAAGTGCGCTTGCAAGGGGCCTGCGGAGGGGCCATGGAGACAGGAGAGCCCCGAGAGGCGTGGCCAGGGGCACAAACCAGGAAGTAGGAGACCAGACGTATGCTCCCTACACTAGCCTGGGTAGAAGAGAGGGGTTAGGGTCTTTAACGGGTCCACGTTTGGAGAAAGTACCTCGTTTGAATTTGGACACGACGCAAAGATCAGAACCCCTCTCCTCAGGTAACATCTTGTGCCTCCCAATTTACTGACATTTGTGTAGGAATCTTTAAAATACATCTCGGAGAGACTGGACAAATATTGCTAGCCTAAAACAGTCTCACTAAAATTAATAAACATTTACCCCCAAAAAGTTTATATTTTTTTCTCTCTCTCATAATAAATATGATTCTAAAGAGGGTTTTTTTTTAAGGACAATACTCTGGCATGCAGGCGAGCAAAGTCTGTTTTATTACTTTAAAAAAGGTTTTTCTAAAGAGCTAATCCACCAAATGCACATTCCCACTGATTGATACAAGCAACAACAAAATAAAAGTACAGACACAAACCGCATTAGCAAGAGCAGACCAACAGCCACAATTAGAATTATAGCTTAGATTATTTTCCTCATTTGCTCGACTAAATTTGCATTAATATTGCTTTGCAATGTTATGTTCAGAATTGGTATTCATCACAGATACTAGCCTTTGTCAACTTAATGTGAACATCCTGGAGTCTTAACCATCATTCTCCCCAGGGACATTTTGAGAGGATTCTTTTAAAAAACAAATGCTTCCGACTGATATTCAAAACTGATTTAAAAACAGATGCCCCCTTTAAAAACAAAAGACAGAAACTTATTGCATGCAATGCTTGGACAACACCCTCTTCAAGTCCACAAGCCCTTCCCCCCCTCCAAATTTCCCCACTTCTCTCCCATTGGCCAGCACCCACGCCCACGACAGGCAGGCGCTCAAACTCATTCATAGCAAACCTGCTGCTTTACGGGTGGTTTATTACAAAAGGGTTTATTACTGAGCTGTCCCCCCTGACGAGGCGTGCGCGACAACTATTCGGAAGCTTCCCCAAGCCCTACTGCATTATCTCATGATCCCATCACAGTCCAAGGGGGCACCGCTTGTACAACGGTCAATATAACACTTATTGCTAAAGCTAAGATGATGGTCTGTGACAGTAACTCGTTAGGTGTCAGTGAAGAAGGGGTCCAAGGGCAGTGCTTATGCTCAACATGTCTAATCTGGTGTACAAAAAGAGAAAAGAAAACGCAATAAAATTGCAATAAAAAAAGAAACAAAAACACCCCCCAAGTAGTAGAGACTTTGAGAAATTGGTATACTGGTTAAAATACACACAAACAGCAATAGAAACAATGTATTTTTTTGAAATTCTGAAAGTTTTACTCATTGCAAACCCCCTTTGAACAAATCAGTCCCATTTTATTCTGATTAGAGTCCCTGATTGTCTCCAACTATCTCAGACCAAGGCCCTGATGCCGTCTGAGGGGCAAATCTGTTTTACCAGGGTCTTAGTGAAGTGTTACACATCTTCTTTTAGAGGACAAAAACACATTTTAACCTTTATAATCTCAGAAACTACTAAGGGGTGCATAAACAAATCTGTCCCAGGGCCCACATTCTCACTATTGGCCAGAATGCTACAAAGTTTCCCAACCCAAAGCTCTACCCCTTAAAAACCATGGCTCAACAACTCTTGCCTATTCCTGAAGTCACACTGGTTACTACACAAATGGCTTTGCCGTCGGCCTTAAAATTCATCACAATAGTAATAACATTAACAACAATAACGACAACAACATCAATGATAAACTAGTAATTCTAAACAACAGTTTTAAGATAGCCACAAAACATCTTATATTAAACTCTTACAAATCTGCTTGGTTGATTCTTATGTATAAATGCATAAAGGTAAGAGATAGAGAGTGCCCTCTGTTGCTTGCCTAGCGTCCCGGGTCAGTGCAATGAATTGGCCAGTATTAGCAAAGGAGACCAAAATACACACACACACACACACACACTCACACAAAAAACTATGCTCATTTTACCGGCCCCTAAAATGAAGGCGGCTAGCGCCTTGTGTAAAAAAAGGTCTGAACAGAATTTTTTTTTAAAGAAAAAAGGAAAAAAAAGGAAAACATGCTACTACCAACAGTGTCATAACCTTTCAGATCATCAGGTCCAGAGATTAAAAACAAACAAAACAAAAGACAGATCCCAGATCTTTCACACAGACAGCACAGGCTGATACGCCTGTACTGTCTGTGCTTAATGCATTCAGCCATTCAACAGGTCCCAATGCCGAGCCAGAATCACAGGTTAGACCACGGTCACCACTGCTACACATCAGACCTGGAGGTTCAGTTACTATTTGAGATTGATTCAGTGGCTTTTGTGGGATCTGTACAATCTTGCGAGACACAAAGGCACCAATAGGATTGCTCCCAAAGGTGCAAATCCCGCCGCATCTCGCACTCCAGACGGGCTGAAGTTCAAAGTGAATTCAATTAGTAACTGACCCAGGGCTGCTACACCCACCAACCTCTGTGTGAGGCCTGTATAATTATTCTGTTTCAAAGTTGCTTTTATAGATGTAACTATTTATATGTTAATATATGTATTGTACGTGTGAATATAAAAACATCAAATCTGAGGCATTTACAGCAGTTATCTCCTTGATTTCCCTTTACAATTCAGTGGCCTGCCATGAAAAATACACACACACGCACACACACACACACACACACACAGCAGTACATGTATATACAGAAACGCACATGCTCACACAATCGCTTACTCTTGGTTAAAATGGGAGGGGAGTAGTAATGGGCATGGATACCCAGGTCACCTCGTTTGTAAAAGACCGTAAAGCAGAGAAAAGTTAAAACACACACTCATAAAAAGGAAAAAATATATATAATATATATATATATATATATCATTCTCAAAAGGTTAACTCCCCCTCCACCTCATTTCATGCAGAGTCCAAACCCCCACCACCCGAAAACCCAAGACCTTGTGACAGATTTCGCCCAAAGGGGCTTTGAGGTAAAAGTAGATAAGAGTCCTGCTTAGCTGGGAGAGCTGAAGAGCTGGTCTGACACAATTGGCGTCAGTCCACTCCCTTGCTCAGTGTGTCTTACAAAAACAAGAATAAAAGGACATTCAAAATTGGAGAAAAAACAAAACCAAACTCAAAATAATGGCTCAATATGTGTGTATGGTTTGTTTTTCCTTCGTGCACTGAAAACCGTGAGGTTTTCTCAATGCCGGATTGCTGGTTAGAAAGGCGGCTTGATCAGGAACATGACCATGGAACAAGACTTGCCAGATGGTGGGGAAACGGCAGAATCCTCTGGCATCGAGCCGCTTTGGTGCAGATTAAGAAAATGTTTGAAAAAGAGAGAGACAAAGAGAGGGACAGACAGAAAGACAGACACAGAGGATACCGTACAAGAGGAGAGACTGGCAAATAGAAATGGAGGAAGGGAAGAAGCCGGCTGGCTGGCTGGCTCAGGCGAAGTACATGGTGTGCTGGGTGTCATAATGAATCTGAACTGCCTTGGCCAACGCCAGGGGATCACGGCCGTTACTCTGGCCCGATACATGGCTACCTTCCGCACTAGGAGAAAAACAGACACACAGGAGGATATTACAAACCGTGTCGTACCTTTTTGTGTCAGATTAAAGCTGCGTGTTGTCAGTGACTTAAACATGCGTATCGTGTCTAGGCAATAGCCATGCAAATTCTATAGTGCATTCTATAGTGTGTATAGTGTATACGTTCAATGTACAGATTATTTTTGATATTCTACCGTGATAATGATAAAACATGCCTTTGGCCTGGTGGAGACAATTACTTCATGATTCTGGTTCTTGGTTTACTTATGATCCTAGATTACCATTTCTATGCATTTGATGTAATTACTAAGTGTCAGCCGATGTTTGGAGTTATTAAGTGATTTTTCCCATTAGGTTGCTCAGTCGATGTTTTCTGTCGCCTCGTCATGCTGCGAGCCGACTGAGTTGATAAGCGTCCTCAGCCCCGCCCCCGACTGTCTTGCTGACAGACGTTACTAACCCTAGTGCAGCCTAGTAGCCCAGTATGTCAAACATTACTATTTCTAACCCTCCCCCAACCCCCAACCTAACCATAACCGCAAGCACGTTGCAACACATGTTGTTTTGCTGTCATGTTGTCAGAAGATTTCCGGGTTTCCCTCTTATCAATGCCAATCATGCCTGGCATGTTGCCAGACTACATGGGATGGGACTGCTCGATCTTAACGGCTTGATGAGCAACCTACTGGGAATAATCGCTTGATAACTGGGTATCGGGTGCATGTGTTGTCCTTGCTTAATAATAAATAATAATAGCATGGTTATTGGGAAAATAATCTGATGATAGTGTTCACGTTATGATTTATTTTGTATTTTTAGTCGCACCCTAAACTGTATTGATAATGACGTTTTAAGTACAAATGAAGGACAGGCCTAATACACAACATACTGTAAGCTTAAACTACACACGACATCTTGTATTCTAGCATCAATGCAACTATCCAGACGTCGTCTCTTTAGTAGCAGACCAGCGGTCCCAGTTCCCTCCGTACCTGTCATGGTCCTTGTCCACCAGGTGGTATCGAGCACGGAACGCCACTAGCCTTGCGTAGTAGGCTGGTGCTGGGATGGACACGGAGCGCGTGCAGCGGACGTAGGTGTGGCATAGCTGGTAGGTGAGCAGCTGGAGCTCGTCAGCCGTGAAACAGTTGTCGTCCCAAAGGACGTGGTAGTGAGAGGGACGGCTGGTGCCCTGGAGGAGGGGGACACGACAATAAGCTTTTTACGTGCTTTGTGTTTTTATTTCATTTCTTTGCATCTGCACCGTGACCTTAACCATTCTTGTAAAGTCAGACCACTTCACCCATTGTGATCTGGCAAGGCTCAATAGAGATCTGGGTAGGTTGTGTGAGTGTCATCAAAGCAAGCAATGACATACGACCAGCAGTTTGTAAATAAAACTCTCAACGAAACTTGTCAGTAGAAGAGAAAAAATATATATCTTGTCCTCCCTCGACAAAGGCCTTTAATCGATTTTAAGGAAAGTTATACAACAGCTAGTGATTCACCAACAGGCATTCAGAGCTGTACAAACTACCAATAATAACCATAATATACCAACAGGTAGATCACAGGTAAAAGTATCACAATGTGATACCTTGTGGACCAGTCCAACTAGAGTTAATTTGCTTATACAGTATCAATGGTGTACAATGGGGAACCATTTAAGATGGGAAAAGATTTGGCACCCATTGGTCAAGATATCCAGCTGCGAAAACAAGCGTTACCAACGCCTTTCTTTTATGTTTTAGATCTGTCTTCATTTTTGATTTTGTGTTTGTGATCTCAGCAGCACTATAAATGAGGGTGAAGCTCAATGCTTTTGAGAATAAATAAAGGTTTCAATCAAATTAGACAACTTATTTTACAAGTGACACACTATAATCTACCATAGAACTGAGTGGAACAGTGTGTGCGCTCAGGCCCTCACCTGGATCCCTGCATGGCTGCAGAGGTAAAAGTCAAACTCAGAGGGGTGCGTGATGGTGCTGTCCACCGTGGTGCCTGCTGGGACATTACCACTCTTCCCAACCTGCAGAGAAAAAAAGAAATAAAACAATCAGGCATGATCATTGGAGGAGCTGGAATTCATTGTATTTGATGTATTTAAAAAAAATATATAATCTTAATAAACACCTTAAAAGAAAACCTGATGAAGGTAAATACATTGGCACACACTCACTCTAGAAAGGCATGCAAAAGTGGTCTTATGAATGAATGCCTACTGACCCTTTCAGCCTTGTCAGAGCAAAACAGACGTGTGTGGTGGCGTTTCTGGACCACGATGTAGGTGATACCAGGCCTGTAGTCCTCCTCCAGGCTAATACACGCCTTCCTGATGGCAATCAACTCTGGCCATGCAACCTGGGCGCACATATTATACACACAATTTGATAAGAGACCAAGCTAAACCTTATGAATAATTGTTGAATATTGTTGATTCAATAATGGCCAATCCTGAAAGCAACAGCTTTGAAAAACAAGTATGAACATGACAATAGGTGTGAATGACAATAGATAAACAGAAGAATTAAAAGATAAAACAATAAAACATGTAATCAGTCCTGAGGTAATAACCACTACTAACGACGGAGCTATGATGGGCCGTCAAAAACGATCGCTTTGATTAGAATTTCATAGCATTTGATTTAGATCAGGATTATTCACGTTCAAAGATTTCAGTCCATTGGCTAAAGTGGACCGGGACCACTTTGGATGACGGACCTGCCGTAAATATCGCATGGCTGTCCCTATCATACAGTAGACTGGTGGGCTAAGACGGATATTTTGATTAATCTCCGTTCTGTGCACATTACGGGACTTTTTAATCAGGACGGAGATCTCTGGCGGCTTGAAGTGTTAATAAGTCATATGGATGTCTCACCTGCTTCATCTGCCCCTCAGACACTCCACCACGGTAGTAAATGATGCGCGTAGGCTTAAAACGTGTGGACTTGTAGAATTGGATGAGCAGCTCCCGTACCATGTTTGTCAAATCCTGGATGACCTCCTGGCTGAACAGTTGCTCCTATAGAAACAGAGCAAAGAAAGAGAAAGAGCATGAGAACACCAGTTGAATGCAGTGAAATGTAAAAAAAAAAAAGAAGCTGACAAATTAGATCCATTTAAGCTAGAGTTATACTTAGTTGTGTTTGAGTGTTGCACACTGAAAACAGCAGATATATAAGCTCACAACATGTAACAGTGTGCCACCTTATGGGCTTCACAGTGCGACACATAATACATTAAGAATCTACTGTGCTCTTGAACATTTTAGTATAGGAGAAAGGCTACAAGCTGCAAGGTCGCAGCAAAAATACAAAAACAAATGCTCGCTAGTTAAAAAAACTAAATTGTGATAAAGAGCATCCAACAATTCATTGGGACTGGTGACACATCTGTATTTTCGGTCATAATAGGCGAACATTCCACACAAATAAGTGTACATTCTGTGAAAATAGCAGCTCTACAAGTCATGTAACATTTCACTCAACTCAAGATGCGATTCACAATACTGGGTTCACAACAACATTTTAACGACTTATTTTACAGACAAAAAATGACTTAAAGTCGGCATTTCTCTTACAAAAACCCATTTTTAACTGCATTCTCTCTTATCCTCTGTCTAATACAATATCAAATTAACTGTAAGGCACAAACTAAGGCATATCTGTTCAATACTAATTCTAATTAACTGTAAGGTACAAATTAAGGCAGATCATGTTGTTCTTTGTAAAATAATACCCTATTGGCCTGAATATAAGACTTTTTTCCAATGGAAATATCCTAAAAAAAAACATGGTCGTATTATAATCGGGGACTAGACACTATTTGACATTCAGTGTTCTTTTTCCACAAAAAATAAATAAAAAATAAAAAATGAATTTTAAAACATATATCCTTGATGAAATAAATGTAGAAGGAAAACCTCTTCAAATAAATAAACCAAAGGTTTGTTCCAAGATTGGGAATTATGTTTTTTTAACCCATTTCAACCTAAAAAGGTCTTCTAAAACATAACCTAAAGTTTCTGAAAACCTTCTAATTCTTATTAATTCTTATTATTATTATTGGAAACAATTATGTTGTTACATGTAGACCAAGAACAGAGGTAGCTCTCGGATTGAAAGGTATAACAACATATAGGTTGCATCAGGTCAAAGGAATATCAACATATCTACATTCTCAGCATGCAGAAACACACAAAACACATTTATGCAATAAGGTGTTATAATGGTTTAAGAGTAGTTCAGTTACCTGTGTTGGTTCAGTTACCTGCGATAAATCCTGTCTTGAGGTCTGGACCCGCACAGTGGCACAGTAACGGCTGGGATGGCCGTCCATGCTGCCCACGACCGCCGCAATGGACGGCTTCTTCCCATCACCTGCTGGGGGGTGCGTGACGTCAGCCCCCAGGAAGATGACTGGTTGCTGGAACACGGAGGGCCTGGGTGGAGGGGAGGAGACAAGACGAGAGCATGGATTACACTAAAGCAAAATAAAATCTCGCAACTGAGAAACGTTGCTAGGCCATGTCCTAATATGCAATTTGTGAAACTGTGTGAAATGAGTCACCACACACACTAGCGCTGTGTGTCCGACCTACAGACTTAACACAATATGTTAAAATTATGTTTTGGTAGCCAATAGCCATACAGCCAATCTCATTGTCTCTATACCATACAGCTAACCAGTTGAAGAAATTGCATATTGAGGCATTGACGATTGCGGTTATGAAATATCTGAGATCATTAGGGTTTTCTGGAAGGAAGGCTTAAGTGTTGTAAGCTTGTAGATAGGATACACTTCTATAGAAGACATGCTGACTTCTATGGAATCCAAAATTCCAAATGACAAATCAGTCGTGACGACTGAGAACTTTAATCCATGAGAGTGGATGCTGACCGGTGAGAAGAGAACAGAGAAATAAACAAATACAAATAAATAAAGGAGAGGCAATGACTCACTGCATTCCATGTATTTACCAGTTGTTGCTATTCACACCACATCTACTCAATCTATTTTTATTTTTTTTACATAATGCGGTGTGGTGTTTATTTCTCGACACATTCATATGTATCCAGCTATTGAATTTCGTTAAATTATACCAAACTCAATACACTCCAACACCTCCTGTTAGGCGGCAATAAAGATGATAATCCGATATAGTTAATATGATTTGCTCTGCTACTGAAAACATAACAGATTATTAGATTTTTCAAATCGAATCTCATTTCAAAAGCGGACCTTTGATGAGGCACCAGGACGTTGTTGATGCCCCCCAGTTTGGCGTTGATCTTGAGGCAGAGGTTGGATAGTGTCTGTGGGGACGTCTTGACCACATTCTTCACCTGGACACACTGGGTGGCCATGCCCAGCAGAGTGTCTCCTACCCGTTTCACTTCAGCTAAAGAAAGGAAGTAAGTGTGCAAGTTAATCAAACTAATAATTGTATTCAATTATAAGAAAAGTAACCAACCATACTGAAAACAGCAGATCTACAATCTCACAAGGCGTCGTGATGCAGCCTGTAGTGAGCATGCATATTGACCATTTTCGCATGACACAGTTGGAAAACAAATTTGTTTGCGTTGACATATTTAAAACATCCGAGTAATGAATACATTCATTTTACCATAGACCGGTGTTTTCCCAGGAAGAATGACCACGATGAGCTGCAGGCCAACGTAAGACATCTTGAGGTGTTTGAACATGGGCTCCACGCTGTCAGCCCCCTGGGCATATTTACAGAAGCACGGCTGGCCCTGGATGGGCATCCCAGCATCCTTGGAGATCTTGCGCAGCTGGTCAGTGAAACTCCTGTTATAAAACATTGCACAAGACATCGGGAAATTAGCAGTATGTGTTGAAAGGTCAACAGTGCTCTTTGTAAAGGGTGGCAAATGAGTCTGGAAACAGATGATGTCTGTCCCAGCTGTGGTACACAAATTAGATCACCAACACCAATAACATGTAGCTTTTGTCTTTAGTGGGAAAGGTTACAATTGTCATTCATTCCCGGGACACATTACTCAATTTCTTACCCCTTTCCAGAGGAAATAAGGACTCTGTGTTGTAAATATTTAAAATATACTTTCAAAAACAGAGAATTTGTTCAAAGGTCAAAATGTTTTGTAATCAGAATGCTTTATTTAATATAGAATTCTGATTATAAAATGGTTATAGAAAGGCAGAGAGGTAGTGTGCAAGAGAGAACGACCAAGCTACTTCGCATGCACTTTACTGCCGCATGTGTAAAGCTAAACTTGACACACAAAGACATGAAAAGGTATTCCGAGATAATTAATTTCCGTATCGTGACGCATTTCCTGGTGATTCGGTGGCAGGGTGTCTCACCAGAGCTTCAGACAGCAAGCAGATTAATGTCTTGTAAGCAGCTATAAGGATTGATTTGACTACATGAATAGACATGCCTGGATGTCAAGTCGGTCCAGCAAGTAAGAACCATGCTTGTTTCATTCAATATAAGCAGCACCACCCTCTACTGTCCAGCATAATAATGAATCATAGTTCTGTGTTGTCAAGACAGAAACCAGAAATACAGCTATAATATTGGGAGATTTATTGACAATTGACAGGTGCATGTCATGAGATTATTATTATATCATTATCATTATTATTACTTTAAAATCAGTTAGTATCTCATGATGCAATCACACATTACTTTGATTTCACAGAGGTAATTGAAATTGGACTTTTGATATACATATAATAAATATTGTTTTGGGGATGTCGCCATTATGACCACAGATATGCTATAAAATATATATTTTGAAATGTATTTTTCAGCTTGATATGGACACATTATGAGGGAACGGGTTATCATAAGACTTACTTCAGTAGATCTTCTCGACACTGTTTCTGTGGAGCGAAGCAGGCCACAGCCCAGACTTTGATCTCGATGCCGGCGTAGAACTGCTTCCCTCTCATGTCCCACACGCCCTGGTTGGGCGTGGCCACCGTCTTGTTCTGCGGAGAGAGTCCCTACACTCTTAGTCAACCCCTGCTGCATTGTGCTTTTGCCAATATAGCCTCCAAAGGTGTGTGTGGATTGTATAGAATGCTAGATTTCAACCCTTGTTATGATGCAATGAAAGTGTTTTAAATTAGAATATTTGAAAGGCAGGAGTTCGGAGGAGCGCTAAACCGGGGTCTCCTCACACACGCATGCTCCAAATAACTCCACGTTTTCCACAAATCTTCCTCAGTATTCTGGCCATTATAATAGCCGCTTTCTACAGCCTTACTGTACTTCCACCATGTACATTGTACAGTAAGCATAACACTGCCTACACTACACAATACTTTGGCTGGCTACTTCCTGAAGTGGTGGAACGTCATTTTCATCGTCACTCTTTACATTTGTGCCACTGTGCATGCATTCATCCAGCCTTTTCAGATCTACCCATCTGCATAAAAGGTTAGGTTTAGGCGCCAATCTGAAATTCAACATCCTAATCATCTTCCTCATATCTACTTGTTGACACTGGTCAATACGAATGTCTGACTCAAATCACTGTCAATGAGTATTATATTATTATACATATGATGTTCAGTAGTCACATCAACAAATGCACATGTAGCGAAAGTGTTAAAATGAATTAAAATATAACATGGAACACCTATTGCTCCCATGTCCCAGCATTCATCCTGTGATGGGCCCTGCCCCGTGCATCTCTCCTAGTGTGTGAAGTGTGCCATGCCCCCCCAAGTGCATCCCCGGTACTCACCCTGCCACAGTCTCTCCCGGTGTCTGTGCTCACCCGGCCCCCATACTGCAGCATAGGTGCTGGGAGGACGCGCCCCGTCACCTCCGTCATGTCATTGTGCACCACAATGCCAAACTCCTTCAGGTAAGGGTCCGGGCCCCCAACCATACTGTTGCTTTTGACCTGGGGAGAGAGAGACAGACAGACAGAAGGGGCAATGTTATAAAGAATGGATAGCCGCTAGGGAAACATGACAGAGGAAGTGGAGTGACATTAAAGGGACACTTGCAAAAAATACCGTAATGACGTTTAGAAGATTTAGAACACTTTGATGGGGTGTGTAACATGTGGTTTTAGATATTTTAGATAGGCAGTGTCCATGATCTCGTGGACACTGGGACTTCATGGACTACAATTCCCATAATGCGTTGGTACACTGCTCCTCCTTGTGGATAGGGGTAGGCTGTCTTAGTGAGACAACATGTAGTCCAGGAAGTGAGCGAGCCCAGTGTCCACACTGATAAAAATAACTACATATTACACACACAAAGACCCCAGGAAAGTGTTGGTGTCCCTTTAAGGGAATACAATGAAAATCAATTTTCAGTTCAAATTGCAATGCAATTCCAAAATGCAATGACAAATCTTCTTTGTTCACATTCCCACTTCGCGAGGGAGCCATGACTCACCAGTCTACTGATTTCTTCCTGTCTGTCGGGGGCAGAGCGAGCAGTTGCTTTGATCATGGTGGACGTCTGGTTGTCTGTCAGTTTCTTGATACAGCGCTGGCCTGCAACTATGTTACAAACCTGCAGAGAGTAACATCACATGTTGTTAGGATGCATATGGGTAAATATACTGTGATCCAATGCAACAACTAATTGGTCCTCCCCACAGCTGTGCACTTTACAGGAGAAGTGTAATAGAATCTTCAAATTTGTTCATGTTTGGAAACCCTTGAATGTCATTGAATTAAAAGTAATTCTGCAAAGAAGGGTGGGCCAAACGTCCTCCACAACGATGTCAAAAACAAGTTGTAACAGTTGCTACATTTGGCACAAACCACTTATTACATTTAGAAGGGCAATTGATTTTTCACATGGGTGATATAGGATTTCAATAAATATACATTTTCCTTTAATGAATCAAATATTTTCCATTTACTCAGGTTGTCAATGTTACGATTGAAGATCGGAAATAATTAAGCAATGACGACAAATAAGTGTCACTGGGGCAAATACTTTTTCCTGACACATTAGGTGGAGTAAATCCACCAGTAAGTAGCATGCATTTTGAACTACTCAAAGTAATACAGAATCTCATGTAGCTCTGATCCCCTTTCGTATGATTTTTTAGTTAAAAATAGGGAGGAAATTTTAAAAACACCATATGTGTTAGAGATGAATCAGAGTCCTATGTCAAGAAAACCCCGAATAAAAAAAAACGAAGAAAACTATGAACACCATACTGTATGTGGGTGTGTGATTGTGTGTGTTTATGAGTCAAAGAGCCCTCCTCTCACCTCCAGAGGAAGGTAGGTGTGCTTCTGTTCTTGCCCTACTTGAAGACAGGGCAGGTGTGGATACTTAAGCTGCAAGTTGTACTTCTGCTTAAAATACTGAGCTACAGTGCACTCCATGGCTTGGCCATTCTCTAGCTGCAAAGGGAACCTGTCAATTGAATGAAACATGTGGATTAAAGAAATAGAAAATGAATCATGCTAGTAAATCGAGAGCACAATATTAACTATATAGTTGACATTGCAACACAAATGAGTTAATGTTATAAATATGCTGTTTATTGGGCACTACAATTCCTATATAAATAAAAATAAAAATAATCTGCTCTTCTCAAAATCACCTGCATAGCATTTAGTACAGGACAGAAATCATTGGATTTGACGTGGTGTGCAGCCTGCTTTGCGTTTCCAATAAACAGTGACTGTTAATGTAGTCACAGAAAGAGAGTGGGAGAGAGGATTGCTGAAACAAGAATTTATGTGGGCAGTGCTAAAGAGCAATGATGCCATCTTTGTTCAATGGCATACAAAGAATACAGAGGAGTTTTGATATCCTCCAGCTATATGGCTTGCAACATTATTGTTTGTCATGGCTTATATTTAATTACCATGTTGGACTTACTACTTGTTTATTATTTTAGGTGAGAACCTTGTATAAGGTTCCTTTCACACCTGCACGTATTTCTGCGAGGAGAAAGTAGGGGGATGCACTATATGACCCTGCAAACAATCAGAGATCGGACACCGATTCTGACCGATATTATACAGAGGACCAAAATGGAAACAAGCCTAGGCCCTCATCTCGTTCACTACTGAATGAGATGAGTACACACATTACATGTAGAATTTAGCCATTGTGTCAATATCGGTGAAAATCTGCATTATTTTGAGACCGATCCAATACCAATGTGGTATTTTTATGGCCGATGCCGATACGATATTGATTATATTGTGAAAAAAGGACAAAAATTAGTGTCATGCTGTCCTGTAAATACTGTGCGGGTGATGTGGAGAAGTGCCATTAAAATGTCTATAGCAGTGTTGGTCTGGGGACCACCAGTGGTCCTTGAGGGGTTTCCAGGTGGTCCACAGCTAAATGATGGAGAGTTGGTAACCAGCTGGACTTTTATTAGATTGTTAACTCTTGAGAGCGTAAACTGAAACCAAATGGACCCATAACCAAATGGCCCCTTTACAGGTCCATTGGTTTCATTTTAGGCTCTCAAGAGTTACATTACTGCTAAACATCAGCATTACTTCATTTACAAGAAGCCTACATATTAGAAAATGTAGAAGAATTGTTATTTTCGTGAACGTTTGCCTGTTCTATTCCCATCTCATAGCTATTCTATGGTACCACATGAACACAGCAATTGTGGACTCAATCTTATGCAACGATAACAAAACATTCTTAGTTGTGGGTCTGAGAGGCTAAGGGCTCCATTTTCGTCACCGCTAAACCCCTTACCCCTAAACTTCTTTGCCTTTTTTTTTACTAATTTGAAAAACATTTTTGAATAGTTAAAATGGCCAGCTTACAAGCTCACAACATGTCAATGTAGATTGGTTAGTTGAACTATTCAAAAATGTTTTTCAAAGTAGTAAAAAAGGCAAAGAAGTTAGGGATAAGGGGTTTAGCGTGTGACGAAAATGGAGCGCTAAATCTCATAAAATAGTGGTCGGCGGGTCAAATGCTGAATAAATAATGGGCAATGAAATGAAAGGGGTTGAAAACCACTGCTAGGGTCTACAGTAATGTGAAAACCTGAAAAGCCCCCCC
>OOFJ01103225.1:0-10109 GCA_900323375.1 Benthosema glaciale
TCAGGATGTACAGCTCAATTCCTACGCTTGCTTCTTTTGGATGAGTGACGATAAGGGTGCAACACTTAATCAAACAAATTAGTCTAACATTTTTTAATGCATTTTCAAACAGAAGAAATGGCAGATCTACACAATTGTGCTTGCAGATCTCTATTTCCGCTATTTATATGTGACTCTGATGTACAAGAAAGTATAAAATAGTGGTTAATCAGACAAACCAATTTGCATTTGTCATGAAGAAAATCAATTTGGATTGTTTTGTCGAGTCGTTGACAGATAACACATTTGAAATATCTCAATAATAATAATAATAATAATAATAATAATAATAATAATAATAATAATAATAATAATAATAATAATAATAATAATAATAATAATAATAATAATAATCATCATTAAGAAAGTAACTGTTGTAGCCCTGAAAACCATGTTGAGTTAAACCCATTTAGAGTCACAACTTCATCAAACATGTGGGGTCCAGTCGTGTCTATGACATGATGTGATCCACATGTCCCAGGCTCTTGAGTCTTCCCCCTTCTGGCTCCCAAAGTGTGGAATGAACAAACTACCCATTGCAGTAAGAACATGTCTATGACATGATGTGATCCACATTCCACACACGTCCCAGACTCTTCTGAACTCTTCTGAACAAACTACCCATTGCAGTAAGAACTGCAGTCTCACTCCCGTGGTCTGAAGACTCACCTCTTCAGACTCCACCTTAGCCCGTAGCACTTGCCCTAGCATTGACAAGCTTATTTTTTGATATTATACGGTTTAGACGTATAATATAGGTTCTTGGTTCCTATGATCCTAGATTATTATTTCTATGCATTTGATCTATTGCCTCTTGTTTACCTTGCTTAAATCGCTCTGGATTAAGAGTGTCTGCTAAATGCTCAAATTGTTAATTGTTATGTGTTCAACCCCTTGTTCGCTGTCATGTCCTGCACCCTCCTCCTCCTCCTGTGTCAGTTTGACTCCCGGGAGGATGAGCGTCTGCTGCAGTCCGCAGAGAAGATGGAGAGAGAGGCGGCGCGGGGCTTCCCCGACCGGCCCTGCCTCACCACCGTCATCGACATCAACGGGAAGACGGTGTTCATCACCCGCTACATCCGACCTCTCAACCCCCCACAGGAGCTGTTGGACGCCTTTCCCAACAGCCCCCAGGAGGCCATGGTCAGTCCAACCCCAACCCTCTGTGCGATATGTATCGGTTCAGCCCGATTTTGTAGTATTTGTCTCTTTTGAGGACATGGGTGCGTCCCAAATTTGACTGGTTCCAACCTGATTGGCGGCGTGTCATTAAAGTGGTCAAAAGATAATACACTACATGACACCTTAAAGTTTTGAAAAGAGCTTTGTAAGTAGTTGTGACACTGTAGCGTGATCAAGTAGGGTATTCATTAATTTACAAAAAGAAAGAAAGAAACAAACAAAAACGAAAGTTAGAATGAGGAGATAAGAGGCAATGATATGTAATAGAAGGTTTAATGGAAGTTTTCCTAATTGATTAGAATAAAATATAGATCCAATCCAAACATCAGTAATTGGTGGTCTGGTTCGGCATTGGAGCCATACTGTACATTGGGCATCAGTCGTGCTCCAAATGGTAAATGGTGCATTTATATAGCGCCTTTATCCAAGGCGCTTTACGGCATGCATTACATTCACCCATTCATACACTGATGGCAGCGGAAACCATGCAAGGAAGTTAGGGGTTAAGTGTCTTGCTCAAGGACACATCAACACTAACTCTGGGGGAGCCTGTGTTCGAACTGGCAACCTTGCGGTTACCATCCAGCCACCGCCACCAATGGGACTTTGACTCATAACACTCTCTAGTGTCTAGTGTCTCTAGGAGTTGGTGGCCAGGTTCTGTGACTGTCTCATCATAAAACCTCCCTGTGTCTCTAGGAGTTGGTGGCCAGGTTCTGTGACTGTCTCATCATAAAACCTCCCTGTGTCTCTAGGAGTTGGTAGCCAGGTTCGTGTCTCTCATCCCCTCCCTGCCGGACAGCGTGTCGTTCTCCAGCGTGTGTGACCTGTGGAGCACCTGTGATGTGAGTAGAGTGAAGCTCTGACCTTTCTGGAGGTACAATAGAAGGAAACGTTTTCCTTCTACTGTAAACTGCAAACTAAAAAGGCTTCCTTCCTCTTCCTGTTTTCAGCAATTCCTGACCCTCCTCGCCGGCGACGAGGAAGAGCACGCTGTGCTGCTGTGCAACTACTTCCTGTACATGGGCAAGAAGGCGTGGCTTATCGTTGGCACCGCCATCCCAGAGGTCAGTACAGCCAAGTATCAGATGGAAAGGTCTTTGACTTTGACTTGACAATGTGGGAACGTATCAGCAAAAAGATGGGGGAAATTGTTATTGTTTTCCTTTGCGGAGCTCTGAATATGTCTTTCTTGAGAGATTAGTCCGTGGCTGACATCCACCCGCGTTCCTCTGCATTTATCCATCTCATTTAAGAATATTTCATAAACTGAAAAGAGGCTCCTTTTGAGTACTTTAAAAGTGCACTACCGATTGGCCATTGCAGTGTTTGTTTGTAGAACATTGTGGTGTTTGTTTGAAGGGTCTTACAGTCATTGTTCTGACTGTATAACATTCTGTGTGTCTGTGTGTGTGTGTGTGTGTGTGTGTGTGTGTGTGTGTGTGTGTGTGTGTGTGTGTGTGTGTGTGTGTGTGTGTGTGCGTGTGCTGTGCGTGTGCTGTGCGTGTGTGCGTGTGTGCGTGTAGGGACTCACAGCCTATGTGCTGACTGTAGAACACAACCGCTACATCATCTGGAACCCCAGCAGTGGACAGTACTATGGACAGTATGACACCTTCTGCCCCCTGCAGGCCATAGGCTGCATAGTCAACACTGACAATGTGAGTGAACATGATCATGATGTGTTGAAATTCTTTATTTGGAGTTACCCCTTGAGATGAACCATCTCGTTTTCAAGGGGTTCCGAACATACAGAATCCATAACATATAAATAGAAAACAAAACAAAAGAGCACAGGACAAACAAACATAAACAGGACAATTCATACATCAGCAAAGCAACAAAAAGACAATTAAAGACAAAAAGCAAAACAAAACATAGAACAAAATACAAACGTAACACAAAGCACATACCGGTATGTAAATTAAAACAATGCGTTTCTAGATCTATCACTGTACACATCCATTCATCATCACTAATTCATCAACGTTTTCATGTCAAGGACTCCCAAATTGATATGTATTTGGCCATGGACCCCTGTCTGAAAACATTTTGTTGGAACTCCCATAAGATTTTTTTTGTTCCAATTTTTTGGGCCAAATGTAAAGTTCACAACCTGGTTGTCCAGGGAAGTTACATTGTTTTGTGGTTCTACATTAGGTGTGGTTCAACATTCAGCCGTATTCAGCCCCCATGAGCATCAGTTTTGACATCACCAAAGCCAACCTGTGGAAGCCCTTCTTCTCGCGCTCCTTCACCCATCCTGGGCTGTCCAGTGTACAGGTGAGTGTTGCTCAGCGTTTGAGGAGAACTTGTGAGAACTTGAAAATTGTAGAAAGCATTTGCGTTTAACCATTTAACCACCAATTTTCTGAGCATGTTAATTTGAATGATCATCCAACTGATTGAATTCTTTAAGTTCTTATTGGTATCAATATGAAAACACAACAAATGCAGTTTACATTATTATTACATTACTTCACATCTGTCACGTTTAGCCGGAGGAGCTGGTGTATCAGCGAACAGATAAAGCGGCTGCCGCGGAACTACAGGACAGGCAAGTGGTGGAATCTTATGATTTTATGTGTACCGGTATATGACTCTGACAAGCAGTTTAAGCTGTTAATCACCATGCACAGGTTAAAGCCCAATGCTAGGTAATAATGTATTGGATTCTCTAACAAACAATTCCCCAAACTCATCCTTTCCTCTGCTGTTTTGCTTTAAATACCTCCTATTTTTGTGTGACGCTGTAGGATGATCAAGTAGGGAAAAAAACACAAGAAGTTAAATAAAATATGGACAGCATCGTTATGGTCAACATATTCAGCGATGTCTGTTTAACCGTAGAGCACAAACCACCCCTCCTCCCTCCACAGAATTGAGAAGATCCTTAAAGAGAAGCTGATGGAGTGGCGCCCCCGCCAGCCGACCCGCTGGAACCGCTACTGCACCTCCACGCTGCGCCACTTCCTCCCCAAACTGGAGCTGAGCGGCGGGCGGGACATGGCAGACGAACACCGCCTGGAGCTACAGAGCCTGCTAGGAGACTACAGGGTAATAACACTGTAGAGTAGCTAGTATTGTTTGTTAATGTATGTATGATTTCTTGCAGAAAGCTTTTTCTATCTGTTTTCTACATACGCTGGGCTGTGGCCGTAGATTAGTGGAGTCTGCTAATCAGAAGTTTAGATCACAGCCCCTGAGCAAGACAACTAACCAGGGGGAAGTGGAGCAGTTTAATATATTCAAGACAAGTGCATGCACCTTTTCTTCACTTCAAAACTAGCCTTTTTTCATTAACTCAAGATAAGTTAAGATAACTGATTTATTTCAGTGCGTTGGGGCCTCCTACCTAGGTGTGCTTTTTATTGACTGAAACAGTCAAATGAGGAATGGTTTTACTGGTTTCTGAATTGTGTGTAGTTGCATGTTTTAATTATTGGGATTGAATGGGGTTTGATACTAACATATTGACATGACGCTGACATCCTGAAATCGATTTGATGTTTTCTGAATTTATAAGAATAATTAAAATAAATAACAATAAAAAGTAAATCTCCATACCCAATTTGATTTGGGTATCATGGGGCTGTGGCGGTAAGGGACTGATAATGGATAGGGAGCACTGCTCTAACCATTTGAGCAGCCATCAGCTGGGTTGAGTTGATCCCCTGCTCAGGCTGCTGGATTACAAGGTCCCCCACGCACAAAAAATAAAATTGGTGCAGCTGGAGCATGTCCCTATTATATTTGCCCAGGTCAGGTTCACTCAGTTTAGTAGTCCATGTCCCAGTGCAGTCTGGTCTGAGTGGTGTAGACTGGAGGAGCGAGAAAGATACTGCAAGCTATATTAATCACCCACAGAGTGTTCCGGAACAACCAAATCAGCTTCACACTCGAGAGGTGATGTTGGAGCACTCTATTGATGTCAGACAAGGGGCCATTAGAACAGTGGTTCTCGTCAAATTAATATGTATAGGCCACAGGCCCCCATCTGGAACAATTTTGTGAAAGGGACAAAAGAGATTTGTTGTTCAAAATTAGGTGCTCAAAACATTTCGGAAATAGCCGATCTACAAGCTCACGTGTAGCAATGTGATGCTGTGTGAGCTTGTAGATCAGCCGTAGTATAAAATAAAGTGGTTATACTTGCTGAAAAACTCCTGGAAACCCCCACCTTGGAATATTCTTACCAAACATTGTCGAGTGGAGACCTCATTATGTCCAAAACTGTTACTACAATCTGCTACAAAACAAAGTTACAATATGGATATGGATGGAACAGTACTTCTCACTGTGTTCCCCCTCCCCTCTTCATCAGATTGTTGGCTTCCCGGTTCACCTGCCGTTCTCAGAGATCCGTCCCATCGTGGAAGCGGTCTACAGCACGGGGGTCCACAGCGTTGATGCGTCCAACGTGGAGTTTGCCTTGGCTGTGTACGTGCACCCCTACCCCAACAATGTGCTCTCTGTGTGGGTGTACCTGGCCTCGCTGGTCCGCACCAGATAGCTGCTACCAACCAACGGCATGGTGCGTTTACTTTTGCACTTTACAAAATTCTAGTTTTATACATTTATCAACCAGTTAAAAGGTGCTGCGGTGACAACATTTATAAGTGTTAAAAAGCTTCAATTTTATAGTGTTCCAGTTTCGATTTCGTCAGATTTGTTTTATCACTTGAAATTGTATAGGTTTGTTTTGTATGTTCTCCTGAATGGATACAATTGGTATCCCGTTTACATGGGATGGGGACACCCACTGAATATAGTACCATCAAGTTTCAACTTTTTATCAACAATGTCGGTTTTAACAAAAAAAAAAAAAAGCTTTTAGAACCCAGTTTTAATGTGGTCAATTTACATGTTTAAAAATAAGATTTTATACACTTGTGAATAGATTCTTACAATGTTTTAGAATCTTGCAATTCCATCAACCTGTTATCAGTGAATAGTTTGTTGAAACACGACCACAAATTACATTGTAGAATAAACCTTTATTAACAGCTACTGTTGTTCACGTGAATCAATGCAATTTAGAGTTTAAATAAGACCAAGAGCAAATCGTTAAACCAAAGATTTTATTTTCCTGCTTTCTGAATGACATTACCAATATAAGTCCTCATGCAAAACATTTGAACAAGCAAATAACAGATGTCCTGAAGATTGATCTGCAATACGATGCTATTCAACACCAACATGAATTAAAACAGTATGCCTATTTTAAATCAATCAATTATGATTTCAGCAATTATGGGTATGTGTCCACTGTCCAGATAGTCTACCCTACATTTAAATTATTGGTCCATTTTCTTGCTTAGAATACTGGAGTGCTAAAGGAGAAAGTCATTTTTTGACTGTCATGGTTCTTGACAGCAAATCAATGAAGAAAATGATGTAAGACATAAATGAAATCTGTAAATAACTGGTTAAGATTACTACTGAAACCTCAGGGACAGATTCCTGTGTGAAGCCTCGCCCCAATGTCTCAACCTTGTGGATTTGTATGGTGATGATGGCGGTTTGACCATCTGAGTAACTGATTACTCAGATCTCTTTAACCATCACTCCAACACAGTCCACCTTAAACCAGCAGAAAGCAACGATCAGCTCCACCATGATGACACACTTGCCACTAGGGCTGAAACCAATGTATATTTTCTTAGTGATTATTCCATCATTTTACTTTTTAGATTAATCAAAAGCTTTTTACAACTGACTAAATTGATTATTCTGATTAATCGAGTAAGGCTTCAGCACCATTTTTATAGCCTCATTTTTATATATTTTTTATAAATTGATGGTGCATCCATAAAGAGAACCTTGTCTCCAGCAAAATGTCTCAATCAACATATTTTTGAGTGGTGAAACCAGTCCAAGGAACAGCAATGTCCTTTGTACATCTGTTTGTCTCCATGTTTACGGTACAAACAGGGGGCACTGTTGCACCACTCACTTCAGAATGGTCTGATTTTTCTAATATATCTGCATCCAGGTCCAATAACTATTGCTGTAGCATTCAGCACCTTTCAACTAGGCATAATGACACTTCTCGTCTCTGTTAAAATGTTCCAACACCCGGGCGAACATGGAAAGTAAAAATCTGAAGTAGGGGAGCAATCTCACTCATCTGTCTCAGTATTTGTGTTCACATAGTTAATCAAATATATACATTTATATTTATAAATATACTGTTGCTGTCAGCCAGAAACCTTATCTGAATTAAACTTTTTGTAAATTATTACAAGCTCACACTGCGTCGCTTCAAATTGAAAGGTGTTTTGAATAATTCCGAAATGTTTACAGAGATTTCTGGACGGGTTTGAACCGCTGGGCCCCGGACTGTTCTACAGCACACTGCCCTGGATCCCGGCTTTTGTTTGATCACGCACAAGAGCCAGGCGGATGACAGAGGTTTTAGCTCTTTTTTAATCCATAGGTTTTAGAATGAATTAGTCATTTTGAGTATCCAACATGGAATGGATCGGTACAATAACGTTTCCAGTCATGAGACTACATGCGGTTTTACCAATGCTGTTCGACAAATTGGAGAGAACATGATGTACGAGAGTGTTATCATCAGAAAAGTTGATGGATCAAAGTCAAGTCATATATACAAAAATAATTGCAAATACAGCTGCAAGCTTCGTCTACCAGATGCTTAGAGCTCTTCAGAGCACCTTTTTTTTCAACTTTTAAACCAGTAGTAGGTGAAGTAAGTCTTGATCACAACAGCGTTATGACAAGTTTCCACCCGACAGAGTCGGGTGGAATAAAGTTAAATGGTTAATCAGACTAATCAATTTTGTAATTTTTTTCAATGTCGATTCACTGATATATACAATTCTTGACTGCTCAATTAAAAAAAAAAAAAACACAATTGATAGAATAATCTCTAAGAAATAATCAATGGTTTGCCACACTGCTCTATCTACTGGATGATAAGACATGCGTGTGTATGTGTGTACACGTGAAAACAGTGGCATATAAAGAGATGGTATCACTCACTCAGCTTAAGCTATGGTAACTATAATACAAGTGAGTAAAAAACACAGTTGAGAGCGGGTGAGGGGAACCTATGGGAAACTACAGCATGTAGTTAATTTGATTTACTACAGAAAAACGTTAAATACTTGGTGCTTTCGTTTCTCTAAACCTTTACGAACAAAATAAACCAAACTATAAAAACAAACAGCTTTTTTAAAGCACCCCAAAAAAGAAGCAAGACTGTACATTTTTGAACACACCCGTGACTATTTTCCTTGCGTGTTTTTTGTTTTGTTTTTTTTGCTTTTTTGACGAGCAGTATTTCCTAGAAATACAGGTAGAAACGGAAATGCCGGCAGCCAGCGTTCCTTCATACAGTTTCATCCAGAATCAAACTATATATTTATTTTTTCTCAGTGACACAAAATAACAGCGAATGGTATTCCCAAAGTTAAAGTGCAATAAGGAGACATTGACAGGTATGGGGAGGAGGACCACCATACGAGCTCACTCCCCGGAGCGGCAGCAAGCGCGGAAGCCACACTGCAGGTTCTGGCAGCCGCTGGCCGTGTCTGCGTGGGGACCTGACGAAGGAAAGACATGCAGTTAGAGCTCGTTTTCACTGACTCACACACACCACAGTACAAGGCCTTGAGGCTTCTGTTGACAATTATGGTCAATTAGCCATTGCTGATGTTACGAAAATCCACCACTAGGATTTACACAGCAGCTGAGTAAAAGCTGAGAAAAGCTGAGAAAGCTGCAGTGTGTTCTGGATGCCTGAGAAATACTATCATTACGGTCACGTGGGGAAATTAGGTACACTCTCAGAGGATCAAGACCACTGTTCTAACTATGCAACATTACAAACACCCCACTTGTTGAGTCTCTTATTTTGCAAATTATGTTAAACATAAGCCATAACAGAATGATTATATCCTATAATCATTAGGTACTCTTAACCACTTAAGCCCAATACACTTATAGATGAATAGTGAAAATAGGCAATCTACAAGCTCACATCTCATCACAATATTATGATCGTGTGTGTGTATGTACAGATATTACAGTATGCTCTCTATTGTGAAATTGCTATACTTAAAACCATACACATTATAAAGGTCAAGGTGGAGTCTCTGACGTAGTTCACCGGCGGCCATCTTGCCTCTGGGCTACAGTACTGTATGTTCTATGGCAGCTCAAACAAAAGTAGTCATAACTCGCTCAAATCTTGACGGATTTACAAACGTGTTGGTTTAATACAAACATTATCAACATGGCTTTGATTCAGGATGCTTATCTGCTTAATGTGTGTTTGTATGTATGTATGTATGTATGTATCATACCATCTTTTGCACAATTACTTTTTTTACCATAAATTATATTTGGGGAAAACATGGCATCCTTGTAGCTAGTGCCAGCGCCCACTTACCTTCCAGCTCACAAGCTCAGCATCTGTGTTACATAAAGGCATTAGACTGGACGCATGCTGTGCTGAGTGGGGGTTAGTTAGGTTTCATTACAATCATCACACAGCTGTGACATTCCTGCTCAAAGCCATCATTGGTCATTCAGCAGATGCAGTGATGTCACAAGCAGTCTGTCCTTAGAGACAGACTGTCAATTCAAACAGTTTCAAAATGCTTCTACAGTACAACGACAACCGAAAACGTGAAGAGTACAAAGCAGATTTTAGCTATGTAGCTGCTTATCACAAACCTAATAAACAAAACATTTTCATTCAGTTTTTTTCCCAGGTCAGCCGGATGGGGGGGGGGGGCTTTCAGAGTAAGAGCGCCGTATCTGCGCTGGCACAACTAGCTTCCATTTTGTCACTCAACATGTGTGTGTACTGTAGGTTGTTACCGTCAATGTTGTCGCAGTAATAGAAGTGCTCATCG
>OOFJ01103228.1:0-13999 GCA_900323375.1 Benthosema glaciale
TTACATACCCCTGGCTGGAGACAGATACCCAATAAAGACTACTCAGGGACAGGGACTCACATCTGCTTTACTGACATCCCATTCAAACGACTGGACTGAATCGCTCAGATCCAGGTTTTTCTTCTCGAATAAACAGATTATATGATGTGAATTAAGTTTGCGTTTTGAACAATATTGCCTTGTTCTAACACAGTTATGCCTTTGGACGGGTGGTGGGGGGGTTGGGCAGTGACCCGTCGGTGACCTCCCTACCACAAGCAGAGGGAAACAGACTGTCCTTGACTCGCAGTCATTCCTCAGAATGCAGAAAAAGGCCAGCGGGAGCCGGGTCATCTTTCTACTGTGCATCAGGTCAAGTTCCACAGCCCGCCGCGGAGCCTTGACACACAAACCCACACACAGACGGCAGAGGTCAAACAAAGGGCAGCAGAGGAGAGCCCGGGGGCGGTAAACCAACACTGGCGCTGCGAAAAAGGCTATAACCTCCTCTTTCCAGTCGGCTGAATGAGTTAGGAGCTGCTCGGGTGATTTGTGGTGCGATTGTTGCTCTCTATATCACCCGAGATTACAGCAGGTGGCGGACCCCGCAAGCCTTGGAAGTAATATAGCTCTATCAGCAGTCCTCGTCTCAGGAAGTGGGGAGAGAGCGAGGGAGAATGAGCAAGAGAGAGAGAGACAGTGAGAGCAAGGCAGGAAAAACAAGCGCTGGGCTGCCTCCCACACAGACGGTAATACGCTCACAGGCCATTTTCACTGCCAGCAGAGCTCTCCATGACAATCTAGGGGAGCTCTTCAGCTCGGTTATCTGCCATGAAACTTCACCTTTGCGGCCCGTTTTTTTCGTTCTCCACGCTCTCGACTTTACACAATGCCATCAGCGCAGCAAGAATTATGCCTTCCACATCACACATTAGTTGGTGGTGGGAGAAGAGCACTCAAGCTGACTTGCACTTCACCGACGGTGCTCTCTACGCTGGAACAAGCCCAGGGTCTCGCCGTAGCGCAGCTCCATTTTGGCAATAACTTGTGTTCCTATAATGCACTGTGACATCAGTGCTGAGAACCACTATCGCTTAAATTCTTTCACCTGTAACTCACATCAGCATCATGACAAAAAGGTATGGTGCCCAAGAACACAATATGTTATCCAGACAAGTTAAGAAGAAGGAAGGTACTCAAATGATACATTACTATGTAATGAAGAGATGTCTGTAAGGAGTTAAGTGGCATGTATCACCATTAAAACATTTTGCAAGATAAAACTGACTTCTATAGCAATTGTTTTTAATAAAATATAAAACAAGAAGTTTACTAAAGCTTACAAGAATGCTTTAGAGATAGTTCTACTTTACAAGTTCATAGTGTTAAAATCGTTTGCTCGGGTTATGCTCAAACTCACCCAGTAGTGCCTCTTGGCTTTGATTTAGCTGATTTAACAGCTGATAGTCTGGGAAGTAACAACACCAAAAGAATGGAAATATAATTGAGAAAGAAAGATTATCGACCTGGGACCTGGCAGTAATCAGATGACAGGTCTGTATGTGTGATTTTCTCTTCACACAATCCGTCAGCCAAGCAATCTGCACCACCCTCACCCCACCCCGCTTCAGCCCCCCCAACACAGTGCTAGCCTTAACAACGTTTGGATTGTAATTTCCACCCATGGCACCTTGAAAGCAGCTTAGCTTTGGGAAAATCTGTTTATTTCACCCACAGGCAATACAATGTGCCACGGTTTTCAGACTGGTGCTTACGCCAGACTTCTCTGTAAAATGTCTCCCAGGGAGGAAATGAATCAGGCTTGCTAACATTAGCTGCGGGCACCTGCGGGTGCCTTGACAGTCATGGTAATTATATCTAACATTTAGTGATTGTTAGTTAATGAAGGTTTGTGCCTGGGCAAACTGAACCCTGTGTGAGTAGAACTATGGAGGAAAAGACTAAAGCAGTATGCTGTTTACAAGTCTATAGCTCATAACCATGGCCTATGCCTATGGTTGAAGCTAACATGAGCAGACAAAACATCCTCCAATCATCCTTCAAAAATCCATTCCTTTCTCTTCACAACAAGAAATTATGACATAGTCATCTATTTGTCAGGTGAAACATGCGCTGTCTCTGTTGTGCATCTGTCCCCCTTTTTGCTTTTTTCCTGCTCTCCAGTTAGCTCATAACATTAGCTGATGTTATCAGGCGCTCCGCGCTGCAGTGTATGGTTGCAGAGTGTGGTCTGGGTGCAGAGTTCCACGGTGCACGTGTCATAGCTTAGGAGGCAGCCAATCATGACTAGGTCGCTACTATGCGATTGGCTGGCAGCGTTTCAGAGTATGGGGTCAGACTCACCTGACAAAAAAACCATTGTGGCTGGTGAGAGGGGATAGAAAATGTACTATCATTTTTCATATGTGAAGTAACCACAGTGAGAGCTCTGGGGCTTGCGCTAACAACCACCCATGTTCAGTCATTTCGGCACACCGGCAAGTGTATTTTCTCCCCACTTACAGTAGTTTCTACAGTAATATCCTGTGTTTAACATACAGTAGAGTGTAAAGCGGGCATTTTTACACTGATGACCAGTGTTGGGCAATATTACTTAGGAGAGTAATATCTTTACTTTACTTATTACCACTTAGAAAAAGTAATAAATATTACTTTACTTATTACTGGAATCCAGAGTAATATCTTTACTTATTACTTTTATATTACTTTTCAACCGGGCCCTTACCACCCGCAAAATTATAACACAATCTGTTTAGCCAGCTCCTTGTACAACAAAAAACAAAATATTGAACAGTCTCTCAGACTTTTCTGCTGCATATTCAACGTTTGGAACTCAACAATCTGAACTGCAGTGAACCCTGGCTAATAAGACAAATATGCTTTAAAACGTTACACTTGCCCTCTACAACAAAAATAAAAACACCTTAAATATTGTATTTCTTTAATAAAAAGTAACTAGTAACTAAGGCTTTTTTTGCCAGAGTAACATATTACAATATTACTATTTTGGCAGAGTAATATCGTTACTTTACTTTTACTGGAAAAAGTAATAATATTACAGTAATATGTAATATGTAATTAGTTACTGCCCAACACTGCTGATGACTTACAGGTATTGAATCATGTGTTCCCATGTTGGGATCTATTAAAATACATCTAGACAAATGTTACAATATTGTACATATTCACATCTGCTAATATAACAGGACCTGAGCTGTGATACAACCAGTATCTCTATATTTCTACAACTTGCATATATTTTGATCTCTATCTCTATGTCTATAATTAGCTATTCCATCATTGCAGCGCTCCCTAGAATAAACTGACTATGGCTGTGTTTGCATATTATTTCTGCTGCCCTTGCCTGACATTTAGCTTTCTCACTCAGTGCCATGGTCCGCTTTATTAATCCCACGCTGAACGCTAAGCCGCAAAAAAGCATTTTCTGTCCACCAACAACACAGCACAAACAACAAAACAAAATGGTTCTGCACCTGCCCTTGGGCAAATATTGACATTCATCTTCCCCACAAATGGAGAACCTCTTTTGCGTTTTCTGGTCAGAGCTGTGGCTTGTTCTAAGGCTTGGTTACGTTGTGGTAGTAATCTCCTCCAACAAAAAAACCCACCCAGCTCTTTTAATCTCTGCAAGACCCTCCATAAAAATACCAGTGGCCCCAACTCCGTCTGCACCTGGATTCTTTTACTCGCCTTTTGCGATAGCAATAGACATTAGCATATGGCAGGAGAGGAGGAGGGTCGGGGATGGTAAAAAGGGAAGAAAAGAGGCGATATTTAAATGGAAATAGGGGCCAAAAGAGTGGACTGCCATGCAGCAGAGAGAAAGCGTATTTTGTGGACTGTTTCCCCCAGTCAGGTCCTTTCACGGAGGGAGAGAGAGGGCGGCCCTGTGTTGATTTAGGCCACACAAAGGGGGCCTTAATCCTTTCAAGGGAACCAAATCTCTCCCACAGAGAAGCGCCTTCAAAAGGAAACCTCCCTGTCAAGCATGGCCATTGAGCCTCCCGATGGACGCCACAAATCAAGCCCTGGAGGGAATCAAAGGCCAGAATGTGGGAAATGTGTTTGGAGGTCGGCATGGAAGAAAAGTGCAGGAAGAAGAGGAGGGGGGCTACATGCATCTATCGGCACCAATCGTCCCTGTTTCTGCCACTGCTCTGAAGAGGTCATAACCCCCTGTCTTGAAATCTCCTCCCTGCACTGCATGGTTACTCCCCACCATTACAGAGGAATGTCTATTCGCACTGAGCACCTCCATTTATCCCCAAGCCAGAGAAAAGGGGGCTGCCTTTAACAGCAAATTAGTGACTTGATAATGAGGTCACATGTGGTGTCTGCACTCTGAGGCCATAAGCAGATGCCTTCCGTGGCCTTGCTTCGTTCCATACAGCGTGAGCACATCCTTATCTTGGCTACATTAAATATGAGGGTCTGCCCCCTCAACTGTACTCCGAGCTGTCTGGGGGGGGCACCTAGGCTCCAATGTGAGTTCGAGTCCTGATCCCGACGGCCTTTGCTGCGTGTCACTCGGACTCCCCATCTCTCTCTCCCCGTTTCCTGTCTACCTAATGTACTACTGTACCAATAACAGCATAAAAATCCCCATTACATTATTTTAAAGAAAATGTACACTGAGTTGAAATAAGGATTATTATGATAACATCCTTGTTTCATTCCATACAGAGTAAACACATCCTTGCTTCCATCCCATATAGCATGAGCACATCCCTTGGACATCTCCAATACAAACCCTAGCAGATTTATAAATGATATACTACACACAAGCATGTCAAATGGCTACATTGCTATTTCATGTACATACTGTTCTGTTGTATCTGGCTTGGTATAAACAATATATATTAAACATACAAAATTCAAGATGATAATTATAAAATGTTCAAGTTTGTCCATTTCTGTTATCACATTGTGTTGATTTAATCTCATACAGGACCAAGTAGGGGTGTTCATTTCTTGATTTCAGAACATGAATTACCTCAACACCTGACCTGTCTAAATCAATTATTGCATGCAAAGCGCTATTATATGATTATAAAGAAGTCTACAGTGTGACAATAGCATTCACTAAGGCAGAGCAGGTTCGTTTTTAAATACTGTGAAATCACATTAACAGAATAGTGTTGTTAACATGACTGCTACATGCACACACTTATTAAGCAATCCCCATACCTTTAACTGCAGCTGTGCTGAAAAACTTCTCTGAACCGGCATCAGAAACCTGCAAGAGATAAAGTGTCATTAGAAAATGTCCTTGGACAGGTGGGCTTTCATAGATAATGCTCAACAATGTATTGAGGCAAAACAGTTGGCATTTCACCTGGACGCCACTTGATGGCAATGTTGGTTCATGCCAAACTAGTCCGTTTACCCTGCAACGCTCTCTGTCAGAGCCGCACTATCATCTCTTTTCTTTTTTACAAGCAAATAAGGAGTGATGCGACTTGCACCGTTTTATATTTATATCATTAAACCCTATTAGATAATAATATTAAATGTATGTAAGAGATATTGGTTATATAATCAACCTCGTCAACTAGGTATATTATCAAACTGTAACTACTGGTTGCACGCGCCGCAAAGACATCTTAGAAATAGGACTACTAAACAGCTCCGTTGACTCGCACAACGTGTCCAGGTCTAACAGAGAGATTTCCTAGAATAAATGGCAAATATATGTCGATGATTAAAAATATCTGTACCGTTTTAGCGCCACTGCAACTAAGAATAAGGTTTGATCGTGTTGTAGTCTCTGGCTATGTGTTCACAGTAGGCTACACATCTTGTCAGCACTCAGCATGTCTTGACGGCACTTCTCGTGTCAAAGCAGCCTATAGTCCCAAGGCTAGGCTACTAGTGATATTCCTTATTTGCAAATTTTCAAACCACCACAGGATAAAACTATGATGTATCCCTTTATTTAATGCATGGAAACATTTATAAGGCGATGCGTGACCGGGATGGTGTGGCTACACTATCGCAAATAAAAAACAATGCGAAACAGACCAAGAGAGAGAGAGAGAGGAAAAAAAAAACCAATTAATAAAAAATAACTAATTTGTGTGATTTTTTTTAAAGAGCGTGAATATAGGCTAGTATTGGACCAAGGCATAGTCTCTTGCAGAATGTAAACAATAGACGCATGAGAACAAACGCCAATCAGGTGCAATGTAAAAATATATGTCTACCCAACAAGCGCATCTTTCGCCATGATGACTGATGTGTCCATATTCCATATAGGCCTATATTAACCAACACGCAATATGCAAACAAAACATATACACACACAGTCACACACAGTTCAAAGCAACACGCATACCTTTGATGTGAGTTGGCAAGATGGCAAATTAGTCAGGTTATTACTGTCGCGGTCTAGTAAATAGAGCCTCGTTTCACATTCTGCTCGTCATATAATATAATCCATATAAAGGCGGCGAACTCTACTCCGTTCAAATTGAGGACAGCCATGCGAAGAGAAGCCTTTCCAAGAAAAGAAAAATCCAATGTAGAGAAAGAAGCGCTCACAGAGCTATAATACTGCGCCTTTTGGACAAAGAGAGAATGTGGATGCCAGAGAAAGCTTCAGCAATAGCACTGGAGAAGACAGACGAAAATCCTTTGATGCACGGGTGTCGCTCCTTGGAAGAAAAAAAAATACCACAATGTGATTTTTTAAAGCATATATTCTCTGATTAAAAAAATATCCTTAAAAAATGAAGTGTACAGGATCCGTAAAAGGTTGCGTGATGGTGGTGGTGGTGCGCGCAGACGGGCTGCGTCCATGGAACCTGCAGCGCAGTCCAACTGAACAAACAATCCAACAAAGCGCACACCAGTTTCCCTCTGCAGCAGCAAGACGGAATCGCACGATCTGTCACCAAAACATCGAAGGTACAAGAAGCCGCATTTCGTGCTGTTTTCAGCTGGAACGCCTGGCCTGTCTCTACCGCTGCGGTCTCGGACGGTTCCGTCGCGGACACACAGAGCCTCTCCTCATCCGTTCCAAGCACAAGACAAAATTCCCATTCATCCAACGGACCCGGAGTGCTGCTGCTCGCCCTGACCTGACGCTCGGTTCCTCCCACTTCCTCCTAATTCCTATCTGTGTGACTGACTCGGGTTCAACCTCAACCCCGAGAGTTCTTCAGAACACAAACACACACGCGTTTCTGCTTCCGAAGCGCCGAATGCAGTCTCTCTCTCTCTCTCCAGTACGGCTGCTGCTCCCGAGCGCGTTAACGGCTGCGTGAGCGGGACTCAGGAAAAAAAACAAAACACTGCTTGGCAGTGTGGAGCTCCAGAAACGCGAGAGAGAGAGAGAGAGAGAGAGAGAGAGAGAGAGAGAGAGAGAGAGAGAGAGAGCGCAAAAAGAGGGAGGGAGAGGGGGAGGTACTGACACAGAATGATATTCTTTCTTTCAGTCTCTACAGAGTGAGATGATGTCAGCCACTAATGAATTCCCCAGTAGGGTGCTGCTACCGTGAGGGGAGGAAAACAAAACGCTCTTTATGAGCAGCGTGCACCTCCTCACAGCCCACAGGCGCTGTCTTCCTGTTGGATAAACTCCCACTCCACTGTCCCAGAGGGAGGTCAGCCTGGTACTATAAAAGCTCCTTGGGTCATCCAGCCATTAAGTCAGCATCCCATTTGATGTCTGTCTGGTTGGAGCTATTAACCCAGCCCCAAACCAGATAAACCTATAACTTATAATAAAGCGCATGCCGCCTGACAGTGATGCGCTTCCCAGACTTACAACATGATTAGCAGCCATTTTCCACCAGTGACACTATGCGTTGATACTGAATGATTGACACTGCATGTTTGGGATGGATGTTTACTTGGGGAAGCGAGCATGACCACCCAGCGGATTACTCTGCCTCATACGAACAGTCAAAAAACCCAAAACGATCTGGTAGTCTGCTGTCCCTGGAAAATCCTCTTATTGATGCATTGCACACACAAACACATCCTATAGCTTCTCTAATGAGCATTAACCCACAGCCGGGAGGTCATTGGATCCACAACATTGTAAAAAGATTTTCAATGCCCCAGCCAACAAGGAGCAATAAACAGATTTAGCTCTTGGTTGGGTGCTAATCCATCCCTCTAACCCACTGTAGTAGGAGGAAGGTCAGTTGGCTGGAGCTTGCTGCGTTTGCTATTCACGTATGTGGTGCAGTTACTGCAGTGTGTGTCTACAGACACATACAGCAAATACTCTATGTACGACTTCTAAAGACGAACAGCCCTGGGACATATTGCTCTAATTCTTCCCACTTCTTCCTTTATCTAAAATTTGGCACCAAACAAGTGAATTCTGAATGATTTGTTCAGTTGTATAAAACCAGGTTAATCAGATTTTTGTGTAAACAGTGTTTACAAAAGCCTTTTTTTGAGGGGCACTAGCGTCTCCAAAATCTGGCTTTTGAAATTATGTCATATGGCAGCCAAGTCTATGGACTTGTAATGTTTGTTTAGATCACTTTTAAAACAGAGTAGTCTGTGGACTAATGTTTACAGCAGTAAACGTCATGTGAGGTAATGTGGTACAATATAAATAAATACCAAAGGAGTGAGGCGTCCCTCCCTTCAAACAAGTGTGATTTTTACGAAATGAGTAAATTATGCCAGGCCCATAATCATTGGGCGCTCCTGCAAAACAGGGGTTGGTCTTCTACTGTATATTCCCTACTGCTCTTGGGGTCAGGAGCTCCCTTTGAACAGCTCCAGTACTTAAAATGGAATGGGAAAAGCAGATAAATGCTTTTATGAATGTGACTTGTCCTTGTCCATTATATTCACGGTCCTTCAATCAAACCTGATATCCATCACTGCTTGGTTACTATGAAACCAATTTAAATTAATAGCTTGACCTTGTTCTGTAATGTTTCCCACAGGCAATGGAATGGCTTTACCAACAATTGTTATAGCTGAAATATACCACTGTAGCGTAGACACAGATTTCATTTTAATAAATGGAACCAGTAAAATCGTGTTTAAAATTAGCTACCCATGGAATAACGTTATGGTAGCTACTAGCTAGTCATTTCTTTTTATCACAGGCATTCTTGTGTTTTGATGTGGAGAACGTGATGATACATCAAGAGCTTATTGTGGTTTTCCTTCAGATGTATTACACGCTTGGCTGCAACATATATATTTATACCGCTGCCACAGAAAGAAAATGGCTACCAACTCCCTTCATGGGCCTGTGCAGCAGCAGCAGCGATGAATGGCTCACCGCTCCCCATCCTAAACGCTCATTATCAGATTTGAGAGCAACCCCAAGTCTGTGATTACATCCTCACCGCCAAACAATCAGCGACCGGATCTCTCACTGCACATTATTTTTAATTCGAATGAAACGCTGACAGCAGGCATGCATGCACGCACACGTGTGCGTGCGCACACACACGCACGCACGCACGCACACACGCACACACACACACACTGCAATCTGGTGTGGAAAAACAGTGCCTGGCTGTGCCTGAGAACGTGCCGAGATCAAACGCAAACGTCTGGAGTTATGCTATGTATCCCGGTAATTGCCGTCTGTGCATCGAAGTTCTGTCTATAGACCATCAGCTTCTGGCTGACATTTTGTCATCTTTTATTCCCCGATTTTTTTTGCAAACCCTGATCCTTCACTTCAAAGTAACCAGAAGCATGTTTTTCTCTCCCCCAAGAGCCCTGGTTTAATTTTACAGGAACTATTTTCCTAGATTGCAATCACAGGAGACTGGCTCTCTTTTCATGAGCCTTCCTGCTGCCATTATGCCAAATCTCTCTCCTCATTTAAAATATTACTGATAAGCGTAACATGAGTGCTGGCAATGTAATATGTTAAAAGCTCTTATTAAATTTGCCTGTTAAAACGTTGAGCTCTTTCTCTCCTGCACTCGCAGGGCTCACAGTTTTTCCTCATTCTTTAATTCACACTGGAATGGGATGTGGAATGTCAATGGAGAATGGCAGTCATCTAAGCCGAGTAGAGATAACTCTGCAAGTTCACATTGACACCACTATGAGTATTGCTGTTTGAGGGTTCAATAATTTAGTCAACTCAAATAAACTTTTGAATATAACATGTTTCCTTTGATATGTTATTTTCCATCAACTTTTAATAGGTCCTTTATAAAATGTACATAGTATATTCATGTGAGGGATATAGGCCTACCTGACAAGTGACAATGTGTTGAATTGACAATTTGGAGGCATAATAAGAACCTGACCCATATATGATTGAACACTGACATAGTGCTTATTTTCTCACGTGTGACTTTCATAATGCTTTGTTGTTGCAGTTCAAGACGAACAGATTTTGCACTTTGCATATTGTGATGTATTTCCTGGCTGCAGGGGCACAGATCCTGCGTTTGTGTATTTGACTGGATCACTTTGACGGGATCTACAACGTGACAAGATAATGCGTCGCATGTGACCTTGTAGATCTTGTTGCTGAGTGAGTGTTTGCCTATTTTTTGCAGAATGTTCACCTATTATGATATGCCCAGAACAGGGAGGCTAGGCTTTGTTTGGTTAAGATTACATTGTTTAGAATATGTCTGCCAGTTCAAGATACAGCACCACCCTCTGGTGTCTCAGTGATTGAGAGGTGGATGTCATTATATGGTTGGTGCCGGCTGATGTTACCACCAAGTAATACAAATCTGAGCTTTATTATAAAAAAATATATATTTTTAAATTGTGTCTTTCTTTCTTTTTTTTCATACTTTCTAACTATGACCCCAATATGACTGCTATAAGAAAACAACAAAAGACATATTTTTCATTTCAGCTCGTCTGTAAGATGAACAAAGTAGTTTATTGCATTGCAAAGCATTTATATTTGACAGATTGTCTTTTAAACCAATATTAGTAATTGTATCGCAACACTGTCATGTTGGTTCATCTGTAGGATGGTTGTCGTCATGGTCTGTGCACAAAATATCCTGAGTAATGTAACTAATGAAATGATGATGTTGGTTTGATTAAAAAACATCGACATGGCTCAATGTAATTCAATTTACCCAACCCAACACATCCATTTAGTTGATAGTATTTGACAGCTAGTTTACTCAGATAATTGACCATATTCACACAGCATGCCGCCACACGTACACTACTGGCCGCCATTTTGCATGAGCAAAAGGGCTGTGGGAATATGACGTGACACTCTTATTGTGACTCCTTGCAGGGATTTGTTTCTTACAAATCACTCTCTGACAAGAATCCAAACGCTTACTTTATGACTTGACGGATTGCTCTCATTTTTAAGTCCATAGACCGGAAGTCCGTCCGACTTGATGAACGAATGAAGCTTTGCAATGGTCACAAAAAACACTGTTATCATTCATTACAAAAACATTACTGCTGTTTTGAATCTGACATAGATAACGCACACGTTGCTGCCTGGATCATCGACAGGTCTGCTCCAGTAAAATGTCCAAACATTGGTTGTCCTGAGATTTGCTATGCGGGAAAACCAGTAATTTCCCCTTGTATTTCAATAAGCCTTGTCCATTGGTAAGCGCGTTGACCAGCAACATGTTGAAACAATGCAAAGCCTTGCCTAAAGAAGTTGGGACTAGTACAACTTTGCTGGACTCCATTGCAACACGATTCACCAACAGTGGATTGTGAAAAATGAGCAGCACACAGAACCACAACATAGCAGACTTGTCTTGTTGTTTTGCCATATGGCAAATCTCAATGAAGGGTTCATTTCGTAAAACATACAAACACATGCATTGTGAATTGCCATCACTACTCCTGCCAACACCACTCACCAGCCTACGGAAGGATTATTATTATTTCTTAGTCACAGTCATTATATCTGACCTTATCTTCCTGCGACTGCATTGGGATGCCAATGACAACTACCCCTAATCTCTACTATCACCCCAACACCACCACTGCATGGCTGCACTGACAGACCCTTTCTTCCCAATTCCTCAGACACATAGTCAGACACAAATTAATCTGTCACTCACTGTAGCAAAATGGGGACAATTCAGGTGAACATCCATACATGTGCGCACGCGCACGCACGCACGCACGCACAGTCCTACCCAGCCCGAAAGCCCAGAAGTGTAATTTCTCATTTGGCCGAAGGGTGAGGATTCCCTTTTGGATGAGGGGTAAATGTTTGGTACGTGGAATATCCGAGTTCAAATTCAGGTTGTTGCACATGCATGCATGCACAGACACAAAGGAACATGTAACCCACATAAGACCAATGGGTTTATGGACTTGGGTAAACATAAGCATGATGAAAGCAGGAGCACAATCTCTCAGGACAGTCTATAAACAGTATGTTTATATTGTACAGTACAGTACACAACATACTGAACATAGTGCACCCGGCACTCGAAACGTCTGGGGACTTTAGGGGATTGACCATTAATTTCCTGCCACAGATGTACTTTTGAAAATCAAACCTGTGAATAACAATGGCAAAAAGAGAAGCTTTATCTCGCATGTGCTTCACCACTTATTTAACACTGCGCTTATCGCATAGGGGGAGTGACTGGCATTCTGGAATAGTTATGAGACTGGCGGACACAGGGATAAAAGCTTCCATCTGATACGATACGATAACGGGAACGCTAAAAGCAGATCCTTTCTGCTATAATAAGGCTTCCTGAGCTGAGAGATATGAAACTCACATCATATGTCAGTCGAGGGGGCGGCAGGAAAGTATTCCTTCCTCATGTTAAAAGCCTGTAGAGACCGAGTTATCTGCTTATCCGGATCTGCTTATCTACCCCTGGTCTCTGAAAGCAGTCAGGGCTGTAGGACTTCCGATAACTGGCCTGTTTCAATGGTAGACATTATCTGGATCAGGTAGGCAATAATCACATCCCATTGACATTGTGGTGTGCAAGAACTGACTTCATCAACCTACTTTTGCCGGTCATCCGTCCTGTGGGACGGATGTGTGTCCCTCTAGAAAATGATGCAAGAAAAGGGGTTCAACCCTCCCTTCCTCAAATGCTTTGGATACATCCCTTTAATGCATTTCCTCTTGTATTCTCAGGAGTAATGGGAGACCCTTTTGTCTAAATTATAGACATTGCCATGGAATGTGGTCTGCCACATGCAGTTGGTAATTTCAGGCCAGTCAATCACTTCCTCCCCTTCCAACAGAGACCAGCATGTGTGCACCCTCGCACACAGGCGCACACGCACACGCACACGCAAACATACTCACAGACACAGGTTTCAGGTTTGAAAGATGATAACTGACTAACCACTTAAACCCTATAGTTAATATACCAGGACCCCACAGCCCCCACGGACCATGATGACCCCTTCCTCTTTTCATGCCGAACATCTTCACCAAAAATAGCCAATATAAAAGCTCACTAAATTCACACTATTAAAGTCATCATCATCATCATCACTTTTCAAAGACACACAACAAGCAATAGTGCACTTGACTTCATCACACAGACTAAACCTATTATCATCAGAATATTATAATTATTCCAAATATTCTCAGAAGCTCTTATGGTGCTATTTTCCAGAGAAAAATAATATATTCTGAACAGCCCTCCCACCACCATATCCGCATGTCTATATACACAGATAGACCCAGCAGACATCAACAACCAAAGGGACTGCCCCTCTCCCTGGCTTTGAATTCGTACCAAACAAGAGCTACCGCACTGGCAGGAATATCTTCGCCTCTGTCTCTTTTGTCCTGCCACTGTGATGAGAGCTGGTGTGCGTGCGTGCGTGCGTGCGTGCGTGCGTGCGTGCGTGCTTGCGTGCTTGCGTGTGTGTGTGTGTGTGTGGAGGCGATCGAGGGTGGAGGGGCGAGAGAGAAAATGCCCTGCTGTGTCTCTAAAAAGAGGGATGACTATAGGAAGAACAAGGAGGAAATCACCAGGAAGACTGGTATTAAAATCTGTCTGGCCTCTGATAGACTCCTGTGCCCCCCCCCCCAAACGATCTGCCC
>OOFJ01103262.1:0-13847 GCA_900323375.1 Benthosema glaciale
AACGAGGGTTAGCCTCTCGCCACGTTCTGTATAGCAGCTGAGCATAGCATATCCATTTGCAGTGATGGACAGTAAGGACAGTACAATACTTGAGTGTTGTATCCTAATAAAGGAACAAAAAACAAAAAAAACAAAACAAAAAGGGGAAAAAAGAAAAAAAAAAAAAAGAAAAAGAAAAAGGTTTACCACTACTAGCCTATATCCATATGTGGACGAGCACATTTTTGTACAAACATTACAATCCTATTGACAATGGAGAATTGATGTCATATGTGGACCAGCAAATCTGTATTTTTGTCCTACACAAAGACAAAATTGCCATTGACAATAATGGAGACTTTTGTCATTATGTGGACGAGCAAATCTGTTATGTAGTCCTACTGTTATGTAGGACAATAAATAAGATTAAATTCCCTTTGACAATGAATGGAGAATATCATATGTAGACGAGGAAACTGACATGTTACCTGATGATGTGCAATGATGATGCACAATGATGTGCAAATGAGCGCCCCTGCCCCCTCACTTCACATGGGTGTGATTTTTTGGATACTACTTTCATAGGCCTACAATACCTTTCAAAGACAAAATTGTAGCCACTACCTTTGAAGGGAAAAAGTAGCCTAGTACTAGTAGCCTATATTGTTTTGAAACATCTTGATGACATCATCAAGATATACTTCACCATGTTAATGATTTTTTTTCACACCTCCAGTTCTAGGAAACACAGAATGGGAGGACTTTTTTATTATTATTTCCACACAGCACAAGGTAGGCAGGCTACATTAATGACATAGTAAAATGTTGAACATGAGTGGTATTCCCCTTTAAATGTAAATTATTTCAATATAGCAATTAATTGATATTACAAAAGAAAATGCAAATAAATAACTAAAGCTATAGCCTAGGCCTACTTGATATTTGAAAGCAAACAAATTAAGCAAAGTTAGTAGGCTACTCAAATATTCTACACATTTGACAATTAAAGCAACTTTCAATTGTAGGTTATAATATTTGACAATAAGGAGTACTTAGCTCTGGTCCATAGCTCCACTGCTTCTATGATTCTGCGTTCAGTAGAGCAGAATCATCATAGAAGCAGTGGAGCTAATGGACCAGTCCGGAGCTATAAGGAGTACTTTGACAGTGGACTGAGAAAAATGTACCATGAGGTATGCATTCACATCAGCACTGGCACTAAACACATTTATAACTTCCTTCATGAGCATATAATATAGGAATATACTAATATGGGGAACACAAATGATCAGTTGCGGTAGATGCGCAGTAATTAATTAATTAATCACACCTGTCACCTGTCACCTGTTGCGTGTCCTCTGCTCCCCACAGGAAGAAACACGTTCACTAAAGTTACATTGTGTGTTTAGTGCAGTGAATGTCACCCCGTCGCCTACATAGGATGCATATACATTTCTCCTGTCCGTGTGAATCTCGTGCAAAAGTGGACATATTTGACCAAAGCAGACGATTTGTGCCGTGACTTTAGGAGTTCGAGTTGACCCTGCGTCGCAGCAATGTTGTTGGGTGAGTAGTACCAGAGCCTTTAGTAGTACACTAGACTAGACAGTATGCTACAAGGCTATACAGTAGCTAGATATGTAGGTAGTTAGGCCTATAGATAGCCTACTACCTTCTACCATTAGGAACAGCGTTTTATTTTATCCATATGGGATACAATGTATGGAATATCAGCCAGGGCTTTCTGTGTTATTATGCTGAAACACGAAATAACCACTCTACAAGCTCTCAAAAATGTCGCCTAGACAGATTATGTCCAAAATAGGAAAGGGTTTGACAGTTGGCATTTGACATCCATGCTCTGGATACATTACAAATACAATACTGGCCTATGTCTTTGTATTGTTGTTGGCATAGGTACTGTGGGTATTGTAAAAACTGAATATAAATAAGCTATATACACACACCAGCACTATAATGTTGGGGTGAATATTGTATTAATTATACCAGGGGTTTTCAACACATGGCCCGTGGACCACTGGTGGTCCGTGGTGCTATTGCATGTGCGGCCTGACCTTACATTTAGTATTGTAGGATTTGTTTAAGTTTTAAATGTTCTTTCCACTAGTTGAGAAACCATGAACTGAATGACCTGCATGGTGACCTATGATGACCATGTAGTCATTTTACTGACAAGTTGGAGGTCGAGAAATTCAACAGAAAAAAGGGAGTTACAATCTCACGAAGGGGAAGTGCAGATTGTCTGGTTGAGTCATTATTAGTATGAAATGATTACAGGTCAAAGGACCAAGAGACAGTGGGATGCATTATTGCATAGGAAGTGATACAAAAGCACTAATCTTGGCCCCACCCAACACAACAGTGGTCTCCAGGTTGATTCTAAGTCAGGGTGGTGGTCCCTCGTTCACAATCAGTTGAAAATCCCTGAATTACTGTAGACACATTGGATGGATTGCATGCAGATCTAGTTAATGGGTTTTTGAACTACTCATATTGCACTGTGTGCGTCATCAGCAGCAGCAGCCAGCAACACAGATCTATGCTGCTATACAGGAGCAGGTGCTACTGTAGATAAACATGTCCATCTAATTATGTGACAGATCTGGCCAATTTATTTTAACCATGTTTTCTTTCCCAGAAAGGGACATAATTAAGATATGTGGACTGTGGAGTCATGAGTATAGTCTTGTGTGGGGGGGCTTAGAAGGCAGCTCCACTCAGACAGTCCTAGTCAGATGGATGATGTGGAGACGTGACTTGAACTGTTATGCTAGCACAGTGCATCTGGCCTGTTGCTCCATGGTAGAAAACGTGTAAGATTTGTAGGTAGAAAAGCGTATTGGATCACTCCTCTAGGGCCGTCTTTCTTATCTCGAGAGAATTATGGAAATCCCTGGGCTTACACTCTCTGGCCCAAGTATTTGTGTTGTCTGTCTGTGCGTGCATATGGCCCGAGATATGGAACAGGTTTCGTTTCAAGGTTATATGGTGCCGTTTGAAGTTGTCTTGTTCCCTGCCTTTTTTAATGATACAAAAATAATTGACGGGAAACTGGATATTTCTATAGTTAGTGTACAATATGCTTGTTAGGGCATGTACACCTGTATGCTCAATCATTTGAAATCTACTGAAGGAATATACAGTAGCCTATATTGTACAAAGGGTTAAGGGGTCAGTCTAGAATTTGCAAAGTAATAAAACAAAATAACACATTGATGCCTCCAAAGCGGCACTTTGTAAAGAGCAATTCAACTTGATGATCCGCTCTGAAGTAATTAATGTATCCCCCTCCGAGCTATTCTGTTTGCTTTGCTTTGGTCCATTTCATTGTTTCTGGGCATAAAAAGCGCCCGCACTAAATCTGTGGCTCTGTTCCCTGGGGAGTTGGTCTGAAAACTGTCCCAGATGAAAGCAACCCAAAGCAACGGAACAAAGACAGCTTGTCAGACGGATGATGAGGAATCTATGGTGATGCTGCTTAGTCAACCAATCCTGACTGGAACAGCAAAACAACAACCCTTACTCATTGGTGTAAACTAACTAAGCATGTTGCAAGTACAATTTCGAAGTACTTTTTACTTTACTTTAGTATTTAAATATTTTCCAATACTTGAGTTTACTACTACTCCACTACATCTGAGATTGCAGTTTGTACTCTATTTGTGAGCTTTTAATTACTTTGCAGATTTAGATTACCAAAGAATATATATATACATGAACCAGTTACCCTAGGCTACTTTATATTACGTGTATTCGAAAATGGTCATTTACTTTGGTAAGTATATTTTGATGCCCATGCCCGGTCTATACCACTGTACTTTTACTCAAGTAAACCTTTGAAAACAAGTCTTACTTCAGTTCTAACAGAGTATTATTATATTGTGGTATTAGAGGATTCTACTGCCCTTACTCCCTGGACGGTTGACCCATTATGCTACATGAATCGCTATCAAACGATTAGAGGTCCACTCTTCATCCATGATTTGCCACAAATTGTGTCTCTCTCTCTCTCTCTCTCTCTCTCTCTCTCTCTCTCTCTCTCTCTCTCTCTCTCTCTCTCTCTCTCTCTCTCTCTCTCTCTCTCTCTCTCTCTCTCTCTCTCTCTCTCTCTCTCTGTCTCTCTCTCTCTCTCTCTCTCTCATGACGTAATTCTGCTCTGGGAAAAGTGTGCTGAAGATTGACACGGCTCATTGATCAAACATGAGAGCCGCTGGATTTCATTCAACTAAACAAGCTATTATTTTGTGGTGCCAACTTTGGATTGTAAAATGCAACTCCTGTTGTTTTTTGAAAACACAACACACTTGCTACACCATATTTTATAGTGTTGGAAACGGGGACTGCATGCCCATAACTCACAACTCATAACCCCCCCCTAACTTTACTTGTAGGTGGTTGATTTAATGTAGCCAAAAGGATGTAGCTATCTATAATAATATACAGTAAAATCTTGAGTTTTGATTACATGCTGAAAATGCTGAAGATACCGTCATTACACAGCCCTGTGTATGCAACTGGCAGAGATCTGCCAGTTGCCACAATGAGATGCCCCTTTCTAGTTGGGGCATGCCTCCTGGTAGATTGCATTCTACTGAGAGCAACTATATTTATTTACATTTTCACTAATATATCTTTGAGTCACAAAGGAAAAAAGAACAGCCCTCTGGACTTCATCAGTTTTTAGTGTTCCTGTTAACCACCTTGGTTTTATCAAACTTGAATTTGTAAAAAGAAAAAAACTAAAAACATGCAGTAATCCTGGTCTCTAAACTGGCCAGCCGGGGCGCCTGATGGAGGGGAAAGGAACTGGTTGGAATAACGTGTTCCTTCCAGGGAAACTCCCCTCTGTCAGGTCAGGTGAAAAGAAGCAGCTTGGACTCCTCATGCATAGAAGGAAGCATGAGGTCAGTCCGCTGCCCCCCCAGGTTGGTGGAGGGTGTGTAGAGCCCAGATCACATTAGATAATTGACACGGGTGAAAAATGGGTTACAGAATCGTGGGAAAAAAAAAAAAACTTGTTACAGTGCATACAATAAAACGGTAAATCTTGTGATTTTGTTCCTTGTTGTGCTTTAAAACATCAGTGTCTCCCTACGTCCTGAGATGTGCAGACTGCCCTATGACTGAGCCAGTGGAGATAAATCGTCCCTCTGGCATTATCTGCGTCTGTCAGGCTGTCTCCCAAGAGATGAAGACAAGACGCTTTTCTACACAGGAACAGCTATGGTAGCTGTATATCCACCAGCCAGGTATGGAAAAAGTTTAACCATCCCCTTATTCTTAGAAAAGCATCTTCCCTACTAGCCGCAACCACTAATCCCATCTTATATAATGGAGGTGATGTCTCTGGAGGACCCTCAGTGCACAGATGTGATGCAGTACATCCATCACACTACAGTGTATACAGTGTTGGAAGAAGTGCTGCTTAGACTTTGGACTTTTCAGTAAACGTACCACACTATAAAAAATCTCTGTTACAAGTAAAAGGCCTATATAAAGTATGCAATAATTAGCCTCAAGATGTACTTTAAGTAGCCTAACCCAAAGGTAAAAGTAAGTCTTATGCAGAAAGCCCATTTCAGCATCATGTACATCATGTTATTGGACTACAATTATTGATCATTAACTCCTTAAGTCCTGTTTTGTTATTTTGGCTATTCAAAGATAGCTGATCTACAAGCTCACAACGTATGCAGATTTGCTAAAATAAATCTGTTTAATAGTCTAAATCTGCAAAGTAAACGTTCACCGCGCGTGCGTGCGTGCGTGATTTAATTGTAGCATTAGAATGGGTTATGCAAGAGACAGTGTTGAGATGTTGAAGCAGCACATAGTATGCTCTAATCTCTAGAATGGCAATGTTATTCTTTCAAATCTGCCTATAAATTCTGACCAAGTTTCCACTCCAGATATGGCTTAAGACTAGAGACTGTGGGGTGAATTAAGTGGTAGGAGCTTTTATTGCCATGGTTTAGTACAGTGATTCTCAATGTGGGGTCCAGGCCAGGGGTCCTTGAGGGGCAGGGACGTGCGCAGATAGACCACCTGCCCTTTTGCCCTCTGGACAACAAAGTTATTTTTTTTTGTACAGTTTGTTCATTTTATTTTTGTTTTGTACAATATGTGGCCCATGGTGACATCGATCAGTTCTGGATTAAAAGCGTTAATTTGGAAAAAGGGCTTTGTGGTGCCCTGCATAACGTGATGGTCAATGTCTGTGTGCAAAATGCAGAACTGTGCGAGTGAGGGGGAGCAGGCAGCACACACAGATGGTCACGTGCTTTTCCTTAATTGTATCGTTAGAGGGTTGCTATGTGGTTAGCACTGTTGCCTCACAGCAAGATGGTTCAAACCCAGCTGGGGCATGCATGTCCTCCCGGTGTTCATGCAGGACTTGCAGGTGTCCTCCACATCCGCCAGATTCCTCCCACACCAAATAACATGTTGGGGACATACTACATGTTGGGGACATCCCTTCCCCAGGTGGCTGCCTAGTGTATCTAGGATGGGACATTTCCCACACTGATCAATAAATGGTAAATGGTCTGCATTTATGTATGAGATGTCTCGGTTGGAGTTAGCGTCATGCAGGGGCGCTGTTGGGGGTTCCTTGTATTACTAAAAACCACTCAACATGATCCTGGGAGGAGTCAAATTGGACTCTGTCTCCACCCTCATTTATGTCTACCAATAAGTTAGTTTAAGTTAGGCCTACTTGTGAAATTCCACCCACATTTATGTCAAAGGCTACCAAAGGCGACGTAATTTTTCTTTTGTCCACGTTCAAACTGTCATCTTTGAATGGCCAGTGTAGCAGGTCATTCTCTTTTAGTAGTTCACCTTCACATATTTTGATTGTGCACTGCAGTCTTTCTGTTGCAGTCTCTCTGTGCATGCACGTGGCGTGTGTTACGGTGGTGCTGTGTGTGGGCTAGTGTGCGTACAGGCACTGTGGAAACTACTCTGTGTGTTTGCATCTGTGTTCGTTCATTGTGTTGGTCGCTGTGTGTGTCTCTGTCTGAAGAATTGTAAAACGGATTAGTGGTTGAACTAATAGAGTTATTTACATCACCACCGAACCTGTAAATAATTGTAGCTGATAGAAGTACATGTGATTGTCGGTAGGTCTACTTCACAAAAATGGAAAAGGGAATACCGGGAGTGTCATCTTGTTCGTTGGCCTACTCTCAGCATCCACAACAATAAGCACTGATCGATTCATTCATTGTTGGAGATAATTTATGACCGACTACAATACTGTAGAACAGTTGTTGTTTATGAGCATCTGAGTTTGTCTTTTCTGCAGCTGTGATATGATTCATGTGCAGCTGTGATATGATTCACCTCTGGGGTTTTAAGTTCTAGTAAAAGACATTACAAAGATGTACGTGTTGTCATAAAACGCTTTCTTGACTAATATTTGGTCATAATTTAGAGCTGTTTTGATGGTGAGCAACGTATCTGTACTATAGCATTGACTGATTGAATACTTTATTAACAAGATTATTAAATTAAATTAGTAATGGCAAGTAGTACTGTCAAAGGTTATGCTAAAAGGATAACACAAAAAGCCCCAGCTAGGTGCTTGTTTCCATTGTGGTCCATATAACTCAATTAATCAGTAAGATAATACATACAAACATACAGTAGAATGCATAAAACCTCAGTAGCAGCAAAAGGTACTACAGAAAAAGAATGGGTGTGAGGGCAGGGGAAAGTGGCAGGGCATGTTACTACCAAGATGGTCTACTAAGCTCAATTATATGTGAAGGTCATTCATCCTTTTTAGGTTAGTTTTTGTTTCGTTTGGGTAGGGCATTTGTATAAGCAAGGCATTCCACGTTTTGATGGCCACGTAGCAGAATGCATTTTTCCCCATGTTTGAGCTGAACTTTGGGGAAATGAGGTCAGGTGAGCTCCCTCTCTGGTGTCATGGGGGCCCATGGGCATCACTCACTAGTTTAGGGACGTAGTAAGCTAATCGAGTCAGCCAATTGTGTTTGCAGCACTAGTGGATAGCTGATAAGATCTGTCATTTTACGCAAGCCGCAAGATTTAGTTTCCCCCGTAATTGTTGTCTTATTAACACAGGCTCTCATGGGAAGGACGTCTTATCAGCCGCGGCTTACGCTCGCTGATGGTAATCGTCAGCAGCGTGGACGCACTTGGATCTCCTTTCCCATGTTACTCAACAGGGTTACTATGCTGCCTGCGTAATGCTGGCACTGAGTGTACATGCCAACACAAATGTACCAGTGGTGGGAAGTACATTTCCTCAAGTACTGTACTCTTAAGTACAAATGTGAGGTACTTAACTGGAGTGTTTTCCATTTTTCATACTTTCTACTCCACCACTGTACATCTCAGAGGCAATATTTTACTTTTAATACATATTATTAATATATAAATATTGTACTCCACTGCAGTTATGTGACAGCTTGAGTTAGCTTGAGTGAGATTATTATTATCAGAAATAATCACAATTGTTCAAAAATAGCAGTGTTACGGTAGCTGGTAGACTAGCAAAGCATAAAATGGGGCTTAAATAGTTGATGACTAATTGTCCTATAACCAATAACATGAAATGGGCAATCTGCATAGTGAATACTTTCACTTTTGCTACTTCAAGTATTTGGATGCTAATACTTATACTTTTACTTTTTCACTTCCAAATCTGAGTACTTCTTTCACCACAGCCGCTTGCGTAGTGCTGGCACTGAGTGTTCATGCCAACACAAATGTCACTCGGTCTGGGCACTCGCCTGGCTATGTGAGTGCTGCTCCTCTGATGAAAACCCCCTTGCGCTCTGGGCTAGCATGGTCCCCTGCTGCACTGTGGCAGGGGTTCTGGGAAAGGTTTGGTTCCCAGACGAATGCCGTGATGCTGCACAGTGCGCACAAGGCATTAATTCTGGGGACTTTTTGGTTTACTTTTTGTTCTTAGGTGCTGTAGAAACAAAGACTGCTCTTTTATGTGTTTTTTGTGTTTTTTATGCCTTTATTGAGCGAATAGTAGATAGACAAGATAGGGGGAGAGAGATGGGGAGTGACATGCGTCAAAGGCCGTCAGGCTCGGGAGTCGAACCCGCAGCACGCCGTCCAGCTTGCTTGGCAGCCTAAGTGCCCGGCTAACCGTCCAGGCCACAAAGACTGCTTTTTTGTTGAGTCTAAGGATGTTTAATTCCCACCATTTGTGTCTTCTTAGAACACAAACAAACAAGCATCTCAGTAAATTAGATCACGCCCTTGCGGTTCACTGATGATGAATAACCAGGGTTTAAATGCTGAATGTTCAGAGTCAGACTCTCTTGGTTTACATGTTTACACGTCAGGGCAACAGTTTTGATGAATGTTCGTCGCAGGTACCTCTGTCTATGCAATTATGAACAGCTTTTCATTCAAAAAGAATGTTTCTCCAGCTGTGTCTGGACTTAATTTGACGTGAACTCTTTCATGCTCAGAGAGACATCCAATATGTTATCATGGTGTAAAACACAAACCAGAGGTTTTTATTTTTTTCCCGTGCTGTAATTTACAGTCGCCAATTATGATTGTGGGCGGACGGCTTTATTTGTCTTACATGTGCGTAGTCGTATATCAAAATCTGGTTGAGGCGACCAGTGTTTGAGGGGGAGGTGATGAAACCCTTGTGTCTCCTTCAACCATAAATTATATTTTGGGGTTTGGTGGCTTGACTTTGACGTCTGTGGCACTGTCTATCCTGCTATGAGTAGTAAGTAGCAAGCAGAAAATCAGACTGCTGACACGAGCACTGAGCCATCTCAGCAGGCGTACTGACGCAGGTCAACAGCAATGGGACCAGTAAATGATTCTGGAGCCAAGAGCCTGTCTTCCTGGAAATCGCGTCTTCTGTGTATGTCTGTCTCTCTGACTAACTGGCCTCAAAGTGCTGCTTTTACTGGTGTGGCTCATTCTGCTGCTCATCATATACCCCCGTCTTGTCTTAGTGGTGGTTTTATCAGTCTGCAGTGGTGGAATAATGAGGACTGCCTGGACAATGTTCTCAAATAAAGTTGTGAAGATTTTTGAATCCCCCAGCATCCCCAGCTGTTTGTAAATCCTGCGTGTACACTGCATTCGCCATTCATGCTCTTAAGACAGTGGTTTTCAACATATTTTGACCCAGGGACCACCATAAGAGCAACCCGGGGACCACCACTATTGTTGGGTGGGTGTTTGTTCATCATAGACCCACCCCACACAACGTGTTTGGGAGGTTCAAATGTTGATAAATAACAATTATTTGATTCTGTAATTGTGTAGACTTATTGTAAATTAAGTAATGCAGATGTTTAACAATAATATAACTCTTGAGAGCGTAAAATGAAAACCATTTTACGCTCTCAAGAGTTAAAGATCTCTAAGGGTCTATTTGGTTAACAACTCTCCATAATTTAGCCACCCGGGGACCACCTGGAACCCTCTCAAGGACCACTGGTGGTCCCCGGACCACTGGTTGAAAACCACTGCTCTAAGGAAATGTTGTCGTCCCCCCGGTTGGAAAGCTGGCTGATCGACAGCCGACCCCACATTGGAGTGATTATGTTTGGTTGATTTAGATAGAAAACAAGATGCGTCACTGTGCTGCGTGATGCACAATTTGTCTGGTAGATTACAATAATGATCGTGTCTTGTCTCCGGCTTCTTCCGGCTAGTTTCCACATTACTTTTTGTGGATTCTGCTGTCCACGCTCCATCTTTTTGTCATCTTAGCATTCCCTCCCCAGAATTAATGAGTCTCTGAAGTGATTATATAACAAGGCATGAAGGCAGTAAACAGTGTGTCAGTGTGCGTCTTCACTCCCTTCACATAACATATTGCCATTTACTCCCCACAATTTTAGCTTTTTATTTGTGCCAAGACAAAATTGTTTTAGTCCATAATGTGCTTGTTTACTCGACTTCGTGATTTTGATTGACCGAACAAAATATGAAGCCAATTTGTTGCGGAAATGAAATATCATTTTGTGTGAGACAATGACCTAAAAATTCGTCATCTTTTTTAAAATAGTCTAATCAAAACAAACCACAGAGTGCACCAAGAGTTTGCTCATTATAGTCTGAACTGAACTCTTTAGCTTTACACATCGTTTTTTAAATGAAAATCAGTGGTTTTCAGTGGTTGTCATGTGATGAAATATTGGCCTAAATTAGGACTCTTGTCAAAGCAGTAGCTCCTCCACTGAACGTTTTGCAGACTGAGCCTAGCTGGGACCGAAAAAGCCAACAAGTCAGAGCTGTGTTTTTTGTCATATGTGCATGGGAAATGTTCTGAAACTCTGTATTTACCCAAGAGTGTTAATACTTGCAGCTTTACTTAGATTTTCCCTGTTGAATGTCCCAAGTAAAAAGCAACCACCCTGTTTTGGCTCTGCGAGGTGTTGAAAGGTGGTGGGCAGCTGACAGCAAATGTCTGGTTAAGAGTAGGGTTATTGGTTCTAAGCCAACTACTGAGTTGGCCAGGTGATTTTGTGGGACAGAGTCTCAAACAAAGTTTTATGTCTGAGGTGCAATATCACGATACGAGATGAATGCCACTCATGCACTCATGCATGCTATCTAATCAAATAAATGTCCTTATCATTCTTAGATGTCTCTAAAAGATCCTCTCTTTGGTTCCTGTTGGAGACGGATTGAAGTTTTCATATTCACGCTTGCTGTTCTGCTGCAATCATACTGAACCATTGGACCCAGATGGAGTGAGCATGAGCACACATCTTAAAAAGGTCTCAGGCCGAAAAATATCCCAAATCATACATTTTTCAAAAGAATTTCAGTACTTTTCAAATAAATAGAACAGAACTCCATAACTTTTGCAAAAGGTCTTTTTGCTATGTTCACTATTAAAATAAGTGGCCTAAAGTGACATTTCACTTTCAAAAAAACTTCTGGTCATTTTATTGTCTCAGGCTTACTGTATGTGAACACCCCAGACAGTTTTTAAGTTACTTGATTTAGTATTTATATTTTAGCTTAGCTTAATGGTGTTTAATTCATTCAACACTGGAGCCTGAAACGTTTGGGAAACACTGCGAAGCCACACAAACCTCTCCACAGCCCGGATAATCCTCCCATTCAAAACATGATGAATAGGTCAACCGCTTCAATCTTTCTTTAGGCTCCACGTCAGCTCTCCGGCTGTATTGCTGATGAGTGCAGAACACGCCATTTTAACACCAGCTTCATCACAGTTGGCAATTCAAGAAACTCGGCAGCACCAATGACCGAAATGGAATGCCACTACAGTATAACCCTGACATTAATATGTTGCAGTGATTTACACTTGAGAAACTGATGCAATGTTGGAGGATATTACAAACTGACTGGTGACTGACAGGTGTACGGGTGGGAGATTTGGTATATAGTCTTTTTAGTGCACTAAAATATTGTCTATATACAGTACATACATTCATGAATCCACTTGCTGACCGGCTGTCAGTATTGGGCAATTTTGTTTATAGGGGGTTCTTGTGAAGTTGTGACCCTACCATTAAAATCCTATAGCAGAAATAAATTATAAAAATTTCAAACTTTACCTTTTCACATGTCACATGCTACTTAAAGCATAAGGAAAGTTTGGGGTCACAAGAAACCCCTTTAAAAAATGCCCAATACTTACAGCAAGTGGATTCACAAATGTATGTATATAGACAATATTTTCGGCCAATACAAAAGACTATATTCCGAATTTCCCACTTTAATAAACAAAAGAAGCCTGTCGGCTGCCCGACTATGTAGAAAAAGGTCTATCTTTACCTGTGTCGAGGTGTGTTGATTTGATTGCATAGAACACTGGACATGTGGTTCTCAATGTTGGGCCCAGGGGTCCAAGAGGGGATTCCAGGGGTCCACAGCTAAATATTTGATAGTTAGGATTTGTATTCTCTGTGTAAAATTAACATTATTGATTTTACACTGTAGAAAGAGGTTCCATAGATTAAAATCAAATACTGCATATAAAATTGGAGGTCCTAGTTGAGAATCACCAGAATAGAAGGCTTATAAAAGATTCAGGTTTGAGGTTTGTTTACAATAATGTATTTAAGGGTTGAGGTTAGAGTTATGCCATGATTTATACTTGGTTACAAGCTGGTGTTGAGAATCTAAACTAGCCGACAAGTTCATAATGTGTTATGAGCTTGTAGGTGCAGTTCTACATGCTTACAACATGTAGCAACATGTAGCATCGCAACAACTATTTTCAGTAGTTCATGTTTTCTTTTTCCATTATTTTGTTTTTAAAAGGAATTTCTTTGATATTATATTCATATATGAATTGGAATTATGAAACATTTTTATGCAGTAGACAAAACCTCTCGACCTATAAATAAATACTGGTCCGCGACCCACAAATTACCGCTAGTCCAAATAACCCACTGTTTGGGAAACACTGATGACGTGACTCTATTAAAGCCTGCTGTGAGTGGTGTGTCTCTCTGGGGTGTTTCTATGTAAGCAGGTGTTCTGGCAGCTCCTGTACAGTACCGCACACCCCACACGCCAGCATCCTGTCGCCTCTCACACAGGTCTGTGTGTGTGTGTGTGTGTGTTTGTATGTGTTTGCACTGTAGGTGATTTAAAGGACTGGGTCTGGGTGAACTACATGAACCCTGGCTATTCTGGGTTGAAATATAGCCGATCTACAAGCAGCTAATCTGCAAGCGCACTCAACACGTTCTGTTGAGAGAACTTGTTAATAGCCTATTTCCTGCGAAAGGATTAGGTGGAGGGGGATCTACTACAGGGCTTCTCAACATTTTTGGCCGGGGACCCTCGGAAATGCTTTGGCCATGTCTCGGGACCCCCGAGCCGCCCCCCTCCCCACC
>OOFJ01103283.1:0-11135 GCA_900323375.1 Benthosema glaciale
ATATTGTGGGAGGGGTTACGGGTTGTGATGTCACTAAAATGGTGTTATTCCGATTGGGCCTTTTGACTCAAAGGCTTGCAGCTTTCAGGAAGAAACCAAAGATTTACAGGGAAGACATATTTGAATATTATAACCACACCTGGGGGTGTATTAGAATAATGTTAACTCCATAGACACATGCAAAACAGAAAAAGTACAAAAATCATGGCACTCCATCTTTAAGTCCAAGTATGCGACTCACTTCTCATCATTCTCAAGCCCCACAGTGACCTCACAGCCAGGGAACACCTTGGCAGCCAGAACAGGGGAGATGCAGCAGAGCCCTATGGGTTTTCCCTCCCTGTGGAACGCCTGTAGGGTCGCCTTCACCTCCTCATTTACAGAGCAATCCTTCCCTTGCACTGCCCAGGTACACAGGTTCTTAGCTACCCCAAAACCACCTGGTTAACACAGAAGCATAATGTAGGAGAGAAGCAAGAATAACGATAAGTAATGATGTCAGCAAGTTCCATTTACGCGTGACATATCACCCACAGATGAAATTAAATGTGCTTTAAGTGTTACAGTTAGCAAGAGTGACTCGTTCTCTCGAATCCTGCGATGAGATTATAGTGATATTATAATATTATTCTGTTTAGATCTCCCACCATTTTGAATTATACCCAGTAGGGAAACGTTTGTATGCGACAAATGTGTTTTATGACAATGAGTATTCTTCTCTATCTCTCTCTCTCCACCTCAACTCCAACCCCACGCTGGGTCGGTTAGAGAGATTAGAGGGACATTGTTGAGAAATCAAAGTTGACAGGGCTGCAATGTTGGAAACGGCACAAAAGAAAGCAGGGTGCCTGACACCCACAAGGGTTCTGAGCCTTTGAAATTCAGGGTTATTAAGCTCAGATGTCAGCTGAATATTGACAGCTCAGCTAAGAATATAATGAAAATCATACATGACCATTGTCACGAAGCAGAATCACAATCAGAAGAATTTTCAGAAGCATTCAACCAAGCCATTTAATGGTAAATGTGCCTATTTTATATGACTCACTCCGCTGTAATAGGTTAAAAGATTGATACATACTTACAATACTTAAACCTATTCCACGTCACTCAGCGTATTGTTGGCCCTGTTTGACGTCAATCAATCAAGTCACCTTAATTCACGTGGCAGATAAATTATATATTTTTAGGGGCATGTCATCATGCGGTTTACCTACCTGCACAGCCTTTGTGATCTACTGGTAGATCACAATCTGCCTTTTGGGCACGCCTGCTCTAGAGTATGTGTGTAATGCATTGGGAAATGAAATGTAACCAGTTTCAAACCTAGAACTCCTCCTTACAGTAACCTGACTCCGCCAGATTGCAGTAGTATTGAGTTCACAACACAAGTTCCCTCCTCCTACCTTGATCTGGGCACTCTCAAGCCGAAACGATGAACCGGAAGCAGCGGGACAAAAATATGATATATACATATAATTTCGAGTTGTAGTAGTTGAAGTAGGAACTCACTGCTGACCCCAGATGGCGGAGTCAGGTTAACCATTTGATGAAATCACAGTAACAACCCATGAAAACATGTGTGATGCGGGGTTTAGAGTAAACTTGTGTATTCCTCCTGACAGTGGACCCTCAGCCTGAATCAAACCTGGGAATATGATGGCATCATGGTCTTGGACACTGAGCTTAGAAAGATCCTGGATTTCCCCACGTGCTAGCCTTGCACTCTCTACCAACACATTCCTCTTCTCCTCAGTGGGACTGCCTTTCAGGTGATCCACTACATGCATCTGATCGATGTTGGGCGCAAACATCTTTACCTGCAATTCCAAAGTGTGAGATTGAGAATTCTTGTTACAAAAGCTAATGTTGCCCATCATTGCACTTCATAACATCCATTAACTTAACACTCTTAGTTGATTTTGTACAAGTCATGATGATTGGTGCCCGCACTTGCATAACCTAACCTCACTACAGTCAGTGTATTGGTACTAAAACCAAACTTTTTAATTTCATTCAAGGACCCCCAATAACTTTAACAGTGTACAAATGGAGCCAAATGAGGGTAATTTTGGATAGGTATTATATCAACTGGATACCATCAAGAGTTACAGACCTGGCTTTAAACTAAAGCCAAAAAACACACCAAAGGGTCGGGTGGAGTCAATTTGGAACCGTTGGACAGACACCCCACTTGGCAATGCATGTTGCTTGCTTGCATGATAAAGTATAGCACAGTTCCCAAAATGGGGTCCGGGGACCCTCAGGGGGCAGTTCCAGGGGGTCCCTAGCTTAGCTAAATGATAGTTTGGAACCAAATGGACCCTCTATTAACTATAAATTAACTTTTAATTTACAATATAAATTGATGGTCTCGAGATAGAAATGCCATTAAATGGGGGTCCTCCTTGAAATGTAATGGGTTGAGAATGACTGCTAAAAATCTTCTTTTGTGGGGGTCCCTGGCATATCATTTCAAATGGGGGGCTAATTAGTGTCAGTTTGGGGGTCCTTGACATGATGAAAAAGTTTGGGAAACACTGGTGTAGCACATTGATACTGTGTGAAGTCATGCATGCATCATGACAATCACGACTATAGTCTACCGCGGTGTAACATAGTTACAGTAGTAACAGCAGCATGTAACGGGCGAATCAGACAGAATGTGTACTGTGATCTGTGTGAATGCAAACTTACACTTGCTCCTCCTCTGCTCAGATGGACCAGAACAGCGGAGGCCTCATGGATTTCACTGCCATCGAACACTCCGCAGCCTGCCAACACCACAGCGACCCGCTTAGCCATAGATAGCAAGCCTACTATTGTGATACACTATGCTATATACCGGTAGTCACTTTTATTCACCTTGCTAAAGACGCCGGCGGGTCACTACAGTACAATGTGTTGCTGTCTGTCAGACTGTCACTGTAGCAGAGATGTGAGCAGTGAGCGACGGTCAGTCGCCCTCTGCTGTCGCGGCAGACGCACAACGCACGCAGAGCCATCTAGTAGAAGAGTTGCGACATTGAGGGGTCAGAAACTGAGCGCTCGAGGGACAAACTGGAGTTTGAAATACATTGTTTTCAACGAGGGCGGCGCAAATAAGAGCTATTTTAAGCATGTGTGCAACATGTCAACAACTATTGTACAGCAACAAACAACTAAAGTCTCTTTAATGTGTATGTTGTACTATTACTACAAAAAGGGATTTAAGATCATTAAAGCTGGGCTGTTGCCTGAGTCCAATGCATTTCTGCCTACTTCCTTGTCCAGGACTTGTCCCTATTAATTGTCCTCATTCTCAATAGAAGTCTATGTAGAAGAGCCGCCATTAGACCGGCCCCATGGAAGTGAACGGAGATGTCAGAACTCTGTCTCTCTATGGCTCTGAACGCAACGCACGTGTTGTGGAGCCGAGGAAAATCAAACTTATTTAGAAGATGAAATCCATAATAAATCATTGCTTCTACTAGGGAATTCATCATAATGATTTTTTTTGTAATGATTTAAAAATATCAAAGTAAAAGTGGGGTTAGGTCAGGGCGGAGCCTCTATGGACAATCATGTGCCGTATAATTATCAACAAAACCACGTGACCGTACGTCACGTGCAACTAGGAAGTGTTTGTGTGAAAAACATGTCCTGAAAGTTGTGCAGTTGAGAAGTTGTGTGCTGTGCAGCAGAGAGAGCAGAGATGGAGGCTGTTCTGCTTTTAATGCAGCTCATCTTCGGTCATGCTGTTGTTGTCGCATATTATGTCGGGAATAATGTCCATCGTCAGCAAGAGTGGCCCGTTCCCTACAGGTATGTACGATGGCATGCAATCCAAAACATATTATTATTCTTAATCTCCACCATGTCCATATTCAGAGAGTGTACTGTACAAATACTGTACACATTTGGTTCTAGCTCCTTAAAAGGAACTATTATGGTAAATGTTTATATTTGGACTTCATTTACCTAATAAATGAAGTCCAAATATAAACATTTACCATAATAGTTCCTTTTTATGGAGCTAATTAGGTTCCATTGACCCAGAGTTAAATTAATATCATCATCCTTTCAATCATGTGACAATATGAGGAGCCTGCCATATTCCATTGTGACTCTGTTTAGAACCATTGTGACACTTTAATTAGAATACTAATTATACTATTTGAACTGGTAGAGGAATCGCGTGGTTGTTCTGGTTGTACACCATGTCCTTGTGTACTACTACTGTACTGACATACTATTACTAACCTGGCTGGCTTCATGACTTTACAACATTGGCTCCCAAACTTTTTCATGTTAAGGATCCCTAAATTGACACTCATTAGCCACTCAATCCATTAGACTATGGAGTGGACCCCCATTTAATGGCATTTCTATCTCTGGGACGCCAATTTGTAAAATCAAAGTTAATTTAACTGACCCATTTGGTTCCATTTGTACAATCTGAGTTACACACCCACAAGGGTCCATTTGGTTCCAAACTATCATTTATCTGGGGACCCCCTGGAACCCCCTCAAGGACCCCTAGGGGTCCCGGACCCCACTTTTGGAACCACTGGTGTACTGTACAGATATGATTTTGATTTGATTTGCATACTCCCAGAGTTAAATTAATACCATCATCCTTTCAATCATGTGACAAGAGCCTGCCATTGTGTGACTCTGTTTAGAAGAATATCATTTTAATGCGTAGAGGAATCTCATTGGTTCTGCTTTTTGCCTGTCCAACACCTTGTCTACTACTGACATAGTAAACTGGCTCCAGGCTGGCTTCATGACTTTCTTTCTTTCTACAATGTGTGGCATTTCTTTGGACAGGCGGTTTGATCATCGCCCAGGTGTGGACTCCTATTGTGAGGCTCTGTACCCCTTCTGCCCAACTGGTGACAGAGATGGACGCATACCCTACGTGAGGGATTACGATGTAATTTCGGTGTATCGACTGCAAGCTCCAGTTTGGGAATTTAAGTATGGAGATGTGTTGGGGAAACTTGTGAGTAGAAAAATGTAAAGAAGGAAACAGATATTTATGCTTCTCCCCATATGATCCACCAATACCAAACTAATATTTTTTTTCTCCATTAACAGCATATTATGCATGATGCTATTGGCTTCAGCAGTGCTGAGTCGGGCTACAACTATACCATGGAGTGGTATGAGCTGTTTCAGTTGGGCAACTGCACCTTCCCTCACTTAAGACCCAAGATGGACCCACCTTTCTGGTGCAACCAGGGAGCCGCATGCTTCTTTGAGGGAATTGATGACATACATTGGTCACAGAATGGCACTTTGGAGAAAATAGGAGAAATCACCGGTAGGAATGTGTATGGTATTGCCACCAGCTTAAATGGCAAGCAGAATTTTACAGAACTTTTTTAGAGGCACTAACTGGCACATTAAAGTAAAGTATGCTGTTCTTGTGCATTGACAAATTCATTCTATTGTTTTAAAGAACCATACATTCCTTTTATGTCTCTTTGATGATATTGCGGCCATGTGGGAGTCAAATTTGGGAAAATGAAAACCTATGTTGATTAGCTGTCTTGGCATCTATAAATGTATCCCTGAAACAGTGCCATTTTGGTATCTTCGAGGCGAAGAGCAGCTACTATACTATGTGAGAGTTCAGGGACGGCTATGGGGCTATCTTTGGCTGATGCCGTTATCCTCGGCTTTTAATAGAGCAGAGGATGTCGGTCTTTACTCTTTGGCTGAGACTGACCATTAATCAATGTGTTTTTTTTTCATTCCATTTATAGAATTCAATCAGTATAAAAAAAGCCATTCTCATTTCCCTTTCCCCAGGGAGCCAGTTCAGTGACATGGCCCAGTGGGTGCAGGACGACAACGAGACTGGCATCTACTACGAGACCTGGACGGTAAAATCTGATCCCAGTCCCAATGCCACGGTTTGGTTTGATTCATACGACTGTTCCCAGTTTGTCCACCGCACATATAGGAAACTGGCCGAGCTGGGGGCCAAACTCTCGAGCCGATTCCAGACCAAATACACGAAGATCTACCTGTACAGTGGAGAACCCGTCTACCTGGGCAACGATAGCACCGTATTTGAAGTGCCAGCCATGAAGACTGTGGCCACAGACATCCGTAAATTTTACCACTACTTCCGACCGCACCAATCCTACGTAGACTTTGCCATCAGTTTAATGGAGGCCTATGAAAAGGTTGTGTTGGAAAAGCGTTTCTACCTTTACTACAACTTTGAGTACTGGCTCCTGCCAATGAAACCTCCCTATGTGCAAATCACATTCGAGGAAGTGCCTTTACCCTAATAATGTACAGTACAATATTTTCTTTACATGCGAGATCACGAACAACAAATCAGGAAAGCAATAATCTCACAATAGAAATCTTTATTTTACGCTCCATTCTGTTTTTTCACCTGCTCTTAGCTTCAAATTTGAGAATTAACAAGGGCTACTTAATCTATTCAAAATAATTAACTTGGGTCATCAAGACAACTTAAAGTTGCATTATGTAATCTATTTTTATTTATTTTTTTTTTTTATTGAAAAGGATTTAAAGGGTGGACAACTCTTCTTTTTAGATTTGAACCCGTTTTAAGTGCTGACATTTTTACCATTGAGCTCAGAGGATACATTTAATCTTGACTGTCTGTGTCTAGCTGAAACAACAAAATAAATGTTTCAATAGAAGAGCAGGAGACAAAATGCAACACCATCTGTCATCACTTTAATTTGTATGATGAATAGTTATGGTGTTCATTTCGGTCTAGTGTTAATAATTTAACCTTTAATTGTACATTATGTCAGCGATTGATCTAATATATAAAGTTCCATGTAATGTGTTCTGACAATAGTTTGAGTCATTGCAGACAGTGAATCCTTTGTGGACAGAATAAATTTTAAGTCTAAACTGAGCCAGGTCTATAAAACATTTTTTCTAATTATGCCTTCTGCTGGTCTGCATGAAGGATTTGTTTACAAAGCTTAAAAGGCTAAAACATTGTTTAATGCCAAAAGCAAATGCACTAATTGCAATTATTTGTGTGACAATTATTAATCAACTAAAATGTCATGATTGTGACAGCTGTTTAACTAAACCCTTATTGTACAGCACGCTTGTTTTTTTCCCTTTTCATATATCTTTTTCATTGCACATATATATTTCATTGCATATAAATTCATGTTGGCCACGCTTTTAGCTCGAGACCAAAGAGAAATTTGGTGTCCCTCCTCAAGCCCTGTTTCAAAAACGGTGAAAATATTTGTTCTATAAACTCAAAAAGCAATTTTATGGATCGTATCTATTTTATTTCTTGATTCACATGATGTCTGGCAACATATACTGTGGTTTTTTTGTTTTTGTTTTTCTTGTTCACTGTGTGCTTTTATTTTTATTTCTTTTGTCATTGAAAAATGAATAAAATTTAAGTAAAAAAAAAAAAAACTCAATGCAAGTTGTGAGCTGTTTTCTTTTCAACTGAATTCTGGGGATGTTTTGAAAATGTCTGATTCTTTTGGAAAATGTAAACAAACAAAAGGGTTGTGGGTACAGTATTTATTTGTGGAAATCGTTTGATAAAAACATAGGAAACATTTTGTTTTGGTATTTAAATGTCTGTGACCCAAAGTATGCAAACCATTGCCATAATGGTTGAAATTACATAAAGGTGGAACAGAGAGCATTGTAAACATACAGGTACTTTCAATGTCTGAGCTTTTATTACAGATGGACTGAGTTGTGTCAATATGTTTTACTTGACTGCTGATTTCAGTAGATTTGAAGATGTCGCCATTGTTTCATGGCATCAGTCAATATTGTTAATGGTAATCATTAACAGGTCTGGAATATATTCTTGTAAAACATTGATTGTGTGCTTTTTATTACCCAACATTTATTGATTGCAGCGATTGGACGATAACAAACTACAATCACATTTATTTCAAGATCACATGTCCAAAGCAATATTCTCATTTCAAGACGGGTAACCAATAAAGCTAAGTAGACAAAGCATTTGCCATAAAGCAAAACTAAGAACAGCATTGTCTCAGTTCACTTCACTGCTAATTTACTTTCTGCAGGAAAATAACATGGGATTGCAATATTGTAATTTATTTATCTGACCAAGGCCATCTTAGTGATTAAAGACAAATAATGTTCCCTCTACTATTGAGATAGTCTCTTCCATATACAAAAGAAACCAAGGTAGCTGTGTTTGTTCACTGCGAAACAGTCATTTGGAAATTCTGTAACTATACCCTATGTAGTTGAAAATAATCAGCAGGGTTACTGTATCTACTGAAGTGATAAATGAGACCACTCTGAAGAAATTAAGTTACAAATGAGTAATTAAAACCCACATTCATCTGCATATCCTAATGACAAGTCAGAAAGTCATTGTTTTCATACAGATTGTAGTGTACTGTACACATGACTGAATACCACCAATTAATAAAACAGAATCAACAGGTATAAGAAATAAAAAATCCAAATGGCAAACAAATTTCTCGGGAAAGGTTGTATGTTGAGGATGATCCTCTTTGTACAGTGCGTCTAGCAAGCTTAGCTTACATCGGACTCAAAGCACAAAAGAACTTCAAAGTTCAGTAATGCATGCAACTTCCAATCCTGTTAAAAATGTAATGTAATTTACCATTTCACAGGAATTTGTTAAAATGTTTGGGCTGGAACCGCTAATAAATTATATGGCAAGATCCTCACTAGTGATTAGGTTAAAAGAAAGATCCATCTAGCAAAGGATAACTCTCACTCCGGCATATATATTTTAAAACAAAAGCCATCAGTTAAGTAAACGTAAAACCCTGACAGTAGGGCATATAGAGAAATAAGTACATTTCTATTCATATAATCAAACACACAGCGTTTTATATACACAGATGCATTGGACTTCCTTCTTAAAGGAAAAGTTTGTTTCACCTCATCCAAGTTGCCATATTCTCTGCACTGAAACTTAATGGACGTTGGAACCGAACAGCGATGTCTGCAATCATGTCATTTCCTCTCCTATGTGTGATGCAAATGTGGGCGAATAGGAAGGATATGTGCGACAGTCGAGGTTCAGAGTTTAACAGGCAAATAGCAGAAAACAAAAATGAAACCTAGTTTATATATTATTTATATATATTATTTATAATTATAAGCTTTCGACAGAATTTGAAATCCCAGCCCGGAGGGAAATTGCAACATCATAGCCAAGTAGGCAGTTACTATCGTTATTTAAATGAAAACAAAGCAATCTGTCCACAGTTGTCAAGACTTCCTGACACCTACCACCACATTCTGCCATTACGTAGCATCTGTATTTACACATGATTCATGCAATTCTTTATTATTGCTTGATTTTAGTTAGTTTACATGTGTCCTGGGTATTCATATTATATATAGCAAATTCAAAATAATAGAACAAAAGGTCCAAATGAGACATAGGACGGAAAGAGATCCCCCTTTGCTTTCATCGGGCATTAGATATTGCACAAACAAGTTACTGTAAATTGCTTGCAACAGCGGCCATTTGGTATTCACCTAAGGTGCTCAGTAAAACGGTATGTACAGGAACCATTGTTAAAGCTGGGTACTCTTTTTCTTATCATCACATAATAAGCCACTTGTGCAGTAAGTGATATTGCTTTTGTTAAAATAAGTGTTAAATAGCTCTATATTCTGATCTCCCTGTCTCTCCAGCTCTGAACAGTAAAATGAAAATGCCTTTTCTTTTCAAGTCTGGATACCAATTTTATCCAATCTAGAGAGCGAACTATAGTGAAGGACACAGGATGACGCTGGGAAAGACCTAAAAGCGGTCAAAGAAAATCACCATAGACATGTTATGAGCTACTTTCATCCTGTTGCCTCCTCCTGCATGTGCAATTTTGAAACAGGTGATAAGCAGGACTGTTGAGTGATTTCCAACTAGTGCTTCCTAACACCAATGCGCCATGGCTGCTGCTCAATGTTATGTCCCGGTGGAAAAGTGATGCATGTGCATTGTGGAAATTGTAAGTGCTAAGTTGTAAGTGCTAGTCTAAGTTGCTAAGTACAGTATGATGATGTATAGAGTAAACCTACAATCCTACATGACGTCACAAAAGGGGAAGAATTATAAAACTAAAACCTTTTGGGGTTTCTATAAATAAAGTCAGGCAATTACCATACTATAGTCTGGTTGCCCCGTCAATCCTGGCAATTAGAAGTGAGTACACAAAGAAGTGAGAATAGCATACAACATTGGAACACTAAACTTGAAGCTGACAAGTAAGACACACGAACGTGTGAAACGAACGCAGTGTATTTGAAGTCTGTCAAAATGATTTTGTATATTTGGTTTGGTATAAATGTGCCCTCTGGTGGGGGCCGGCGGGCGTGACAACAGCGTGTCACGCTGTGTGACACACACACATTTCTGCCTGGCTGACATGGTACCGGTATCGCAATAAATGGGTACTCTCCTGATAAGCTGAAATTGGTATCCCACTTGAAAATAGCTGATGAGACAAAGAAGTAAAGAAACATTTTTGTTTTAACCAAAGAAAGTAAAGAAACATTTTTGTTTTAACCAAAGAATATCGTAACTATAACTACCTTTACGTAAAAACAAATCTGCTTAGCAGGGAGAGGGGGAAAGGGGGGAAAACAACTGTACACCTTCATTTCACAAATATATTGGCTTAAGCCTTCAATCTCTACACATGCTTTCTACACTGAACCTAACCTACCACCACAGTGTTTCCACAATTAAAACAATTGCAGAAGGTCTACTGAGCCTGGCTGAGGAAAGAATATAATCTTATTTTTTTTAAACAAATTTGAATAAAGAGTACGAAATAACCAAATCGCTGAGTTTCCAACAGCCACGTGTTTTACAAAACACTGCCAGGCAGCTACATACCATGTACAAATAATATTTTAGTCGTCCAAAATCATTCGGCTGCAGACAGAGTGCAGAGCCGTAGCCGTTATTATCACTTATTCGAGTGGTAGTGTCACTACAAGCAACTTGCCCAACCCCCAAAGAGGAGATTAAAATATATTTACACATACATAAACTGATATCTCTCATAATATAATATAGCATCATTAACTGGACTTTGTAGTTGTAGTCCATGAAATTCAATTTACAAACTTATAAAAAAAGAATT
>OOFJ01103288.1:2250-17464 GCA_900323375.1 Benthosema glaciale
CCGTGTGTTAAACTGTCGAGAAATGACTGAGTTGCACTGTTGCATGTTTTGGTACTTCTACATACACGGAGACATACATACATACACGGACGGACGGAGACATACAAAGCTACTTAATGGAGCGGTTCGGGCACCGCTCAAAAACAGACAACCTAAACATAGTTGACTCGATTCTGTAGGACCAATAGAGCATCTCTCGTTGTTTATTTTCTATTGAATCACTTTGCTGACAATGCAATAAGAACATCAGTACCACACTTTTAAATAAGCAATATATTATGAAATTTCAAATTCCAAATAGACCTAAATTAAAAAGTTTTCAATTGTCTATAAGCTCAAATCAAAAGCCAAATGGGAATTAAATAGGTTCCATTTGTGCAGAGTTACAGACCAGTAAGGCTCCCTTTGGTTCCTAACTATCAATAACTTAAACCCCCATAGATTGTGGGTCCCTGGACCTCACTTTTAGAACCATCAATTTAGGAGGCAGCACATCCTGTATACAGGACTGGTGTTGATATCCCACATACTGTATCTTAGATCAGTGGTTCCCAAACATTTTAACTCAAGACCCAAAATTAGACGTTTGCCAGGGAACCAAACTAGTGAAAATATCAGAACTACAAGCTCACAACGCATTACTTCACGCCACGCTGTGAGCTTGTAGATCGAACATTAGTTTTCTAATTTATGGAATTTCTTTCTTTGATTTCTTCATGAAATCACTGAAGAAATAATCATTGAATTTTGTTTTTAATTAACAAAAAAAAGAAATGTTTTTTGAAAATGTATTGAAATAATCAGTGTATTGTCTCTTCTGTTGTCTACAGGTGATAATTAGTAATTAGTGGTAATAATTACCTCTCTATCCAGCTTGTCCACCAAGGTGATGTTTCCAGATTCAGGGTCAACTCTGAAGTATTCTTTGGCCCCTGGTTCAAAGGCCACACCGTACCTCACCTCCTCTCCCTCAGGGTCTGTTCCATTGAGAGTATAGATGTGTGTGCCTAATGGAGGAAAATTAGCATTATTATTATTTATTATTATTCACTTTGGCCCATTTTCCACCGGCTGGGAACTGGTGAAGTTCAGAACCTGTTTTTAGTCCATGAGCCAGAGCTCATGTATTACAAATCTTACATTTTTAAATATGCAAATTAGGCATTATATAGGAAAATATGCAAAAGATGTCTAATATGAAAAAGCTAGTACTGTGAAAGGGTTATTGTATATTAATTTAATTATATTGATCATATAAACAATTTAATATAGGACATAAATTATGTTCCAATTTTGGAGGTCTGGCTCATGGACTAAAAACTGGTTCTGAACTTCACCGGTTCCCACCGGTGGAAAAGGGGTCTTTGAGATTACAGCAGCATAATGTGACACATACGGTAAATAAAACTAAAGCTACTGGACAAAACACACACAACCAGGGCCTTCATAGGACAGTATGCATTGGGGGAGACAGTTCATATGCATTATAGAATTGTAGAGTGTGATGGCATTTGGCATCAAACCTAGCTGAAATTTACCACCGGAGCCCTCCTTTATTTTTTAATCTTCATCGCACGATGGTGCCAAAAATAGACGATCTATACAAGCTGTTTTTGACAACAAGGACTATAAGTGGAAATGCGCTTCAATATTTAATAATAATAATACATTTTATTTATGAACTTCAAGGGTCCGTATACACTACAACTCAAGTTTCAGATAAGGTTCTCAGAAGTCAGAACCAAATTGTGGCTACTAACCACAAGTTCTGGCTAGGAACCCAGAACTGCATGAGAATGTATACTTTAAAAGTTTTTCTAAAATGGCTCCTAGATATACAAGCTCACAACAACACACCTCAGCAACACGTGTCTTACAGTACGTTGTTGTGGATTGGCTATTTTATTTTCTAGTTTTTATTTTCATCTTTCAACTTTCCATAATTTACCTGCATGGGAACCACCTGGAACCACCTCAAGGACCACTGTTTGAAAACCGCTGTTCTAGATGGTTTCAGGTGGAAAACGATCCACAACATAAACAGTTAGTGGCCGTTTAACCCTGTTTGACGGACAGCTGCACCTCACCTTACTGACCGCCTCACGCCACACATTGTGAGTTGTGACCTCCAGACCAACATGCTAATGTGACCGCCTGGGAGCGAGCCATACAGGACCTAATACCACATCTGATAGTCTACTACACAATTTGACATCCTGTGGTGTGTGTGCTCAATAACAAAAAATACAAACATAATAAGTAAAAAGGCGATTAACTATTGTTAAAGCCCCCCAAAAAGAGCAGGCTGAATACCACCTGGACTTATTGCAACAATCAATTAGTTGAGTTGTAACAGGTGCAATGTTCTGTTGTCTTGTAAGTTGGAAATTGTATGAACGTGTGTATTGATATTTCCACGCAAAGGTAAATCAAGGTTGTTGATTGGTTTGTTGCTGCATGTGTGCCAGTCTCACCGACAGGCGTGTCCTCTGACAGGCTGAACAGCGCCAGGTTCCCGTGGTGGCTGTAGGGTCCATTGTCAAAGAAATAGGGAGCAAAGTCCGCTTGTACTGTGGACAGACACAAGAACACACCAATATTATTACCATATTATTACATCTTAAAGTCTGCCTGTATACTGTGGACAGACATGACACACCAAAATGTTTTTCTTAAGTAAAAGTATGAATACAGCAATGTAGATGTACTCGGTTACAAGTAGAAGGCCTGTATTCAAAATGTACCCTATTACAAGTACAAAAGTATCAGCATCAAAATTTACTTATTTGTATAGTAGCCTACGCTACTCATATTGCAGAATGACCCATTTCACAAGTTTGAAATGTGTAAAAAATATTTTGAAAATAGTTGATCTACAAGCTCAGAGCTTGTAGATCTGTTATTTTCAAATGGCCGAAATGTATATAGGGCTGACATGTGGTTCTTCTTCTTCTTCTTCTTGTGGCTTTCCGGCAGACTGGACGCCTGACGGCGTATTGCTGCCTCCCACATGTGGTTAATGTATGTTTTTAAAGTAACTATAGTAACTAAGTTTTTCAAATAACTGTACTGGAATAAACATACAATATTTGGGAATATATGGAAATTGGAAATACTCAAGTAAAGTACAAATACCTCAACAAATGTCTACTTAAGTACAGTACTTACGTAAATAGTTACTTTACACCACTGATTAGTATTACATCTTAAATGAAATGATCTGATATGAAATGAAATGGCACATTTCTAATTGCATTTGAACCTTTCACAATGGCTGGCTGGCTATTGCACTTATAACACCCGTGCTTCCCAGATCCCTCTGACTGAGGATTACAAGTGGGTTACATCACAATCCTAAAATATCTACTCTATACATAGGTCAGAGATCTAGGCAGTGGTAGAAATCACGATAGCATTTCCTCATTGAAATAATCCATCATCATAATTATCCTGATATACCATTGTGATGTAACTGCATGCCATTGTATAGACATAATTAATTACATGAAATGCTGGAGGCCCATTAAATGAATAATATGAAATGAAAGCCATGTGGAGATTTCAAGCGAGGCATGAACTCACATGTGACTGTGGGATACGGGAAGCGTCAATGCAGAGCAAAGGACATGCATGGACGAAAGGAAGCAAGGAAAGACGAAAACACCAAAAGTCATAAAACATCAAATCAAAGTGTTAGTACAAATGCTCTGATATTTAATTGCACAGCACTCTTCTCAATCCCATCACAGCAACGATAGCAATGTACAAGCATTCAGAGGTGATGATGACTACTTACCAAAGCAGACGTGCACTAGAATGAGAAGCAGTGAATAATGTAATTTCTTGACATTCTTCATCCTAAAGCACGTTGGTCATGGAATGAATGAATGAATGGCACCATGAAGACTATAAGGGCTCCACCGCGGAGTGGAGGGTCGTCCCGGGCTCATGAGATTCACCTTCTGGTGGAGAGAAAACAAGGAACGGCTGCTTGAGGCAGACGCTTTACGGGCTAATCCAATATGACACCTCTTAGCTGGGGAAGGAGACTCACTTATCAGTCCAACTGCATGGGACTCCTTCCACCAATCCATATAGCAGGAGCTGCCTATAGCGGTGCACTGATTCATCTAATTAATCTATTATTAAAAAATAATTGGATGAGATAATAATAATCGATTAATAACTTTTATGTGCATTTTTTTATGTGTATAATTTAAGGTCTAAGCTCACAACATATGTTGATGCATTGTGAGCTTATGGCTTTTTAGCACCACACAATTGTCTTAAATAACACTTGACTGAACTACAGTTGATAGTGACTTGATATTGTAATGTCATGAGAGGTACTGCGTGCGTGCGTGCGTGCGTGCGTGCGTGCGTGCAGTAAATGTGCTCATGAAAACAGACAGTTATTATCCCACTATACAGTCAGTGGCTGTCATCTGAACAAAAGAACTGAACACACGGGATACAGTATATGAAAAAAAAAGTTAATCTGCAAGACAATGTCGCGTGCAAGAGGATTTATACACATAAATGAACCTTTACAGCACATTGTTTTTCATATATCGAAACAATATCTACTTTATAATCCCAGTGTTAGTCAAACATAAATGACTGACCTTCATGAACCAGTCAAGAGTCAAGAGCTGCCCGTAGCAAAGAATAAAAAGTATAATATAGGCTATATATATTTGTAGAATGTTTTATATTAATTTAGCAATTAGACACCCCTAGACGTTCACAACACTGCGAGCTAAAAACTAAAGCATTTTGTTATCGTTGGATAGGAGTTTGTCCACAATTCCATTCTCTATTTATTGTAAATTAAGTAATGCGGATGTTTAACAATGATTTAACTCTGGAGGGCGTAAAATGTAACCAAATGGACTAGGGAGGTCCCCGGAAAATGTTGATGGCACCAAGATCTGTTTAACCACTTCTTTACACCTATATACATAGGCTATTTGAAGATAGCACGATCTACAAGCTCATAATAATGCGTAATTAGCTATAGTTTCAAAACACCCTGGAGCGCCAAATGGCTGGATATACCGGGGTCTGCCAAATATATATTAATTTGGGAATCCTTGACATTAAAAAAGGATTGAGAACCAGGGTTACACTCACCAAAACACTGTGTGTGTGTGTGTGCGTGCGTGCGTGTGTGCGCGTGTGTTTGTGTTTGTGTGTGTTGCACATGCATGTGCGTGTGTGTAAGGGTCAAGAGGCAGTGGTGGTTTCACGTTTAATTCTTGTGCCGCTGGCAGATGGCAGCAGGCCTCCAGATTAACCCACTGTGCTCTAATCCCTGCTCATCTTGTAATGCACAGGGCCTGTTTGTGAGGAGACAATCACACACCCACGCGCGCACACACACACACACACACACACACACACACACACACACACACACACACACACACACACAGTCACACAGTCAGTCATCACAAGTCACAGGTCACAACAGCGACATGCACGGCCACATGCACAGCCACGGTGCACGCATGGTGAACAGCCTGCACGGCACATGACCATGGTGCACAGTGTTGATTTTGACAGATTCTTTTTATTTAGCTTTCGTCATATTTTTGTGAAAACTTTTAGTTTTAGTCTCATTTTAAATCTACAGTTGATGTACGACACAATCAAACATGTGTTTTGACGGCTTGGATGGCCTAGTAATGGCTGGTTGTACACGTGGTTGCATGCTGAAAATCTACAAGCTTTTTTTTTGGCCACATGGCCGAGGGACCTTTTTCATTCATTTACCAGGCTGAATGCTGAGGCCCAGCACGTCCCTGGTTGTGACGCATCGTGAGCTTGTGGATGGGCAATATTGTCAGGGTAGAGATTATGGTTGTGACAGGGGGGGGGGAAAGGAGTGGCTCTAGTGTGAAAGAAAATTACACAAATTGTAAATTGTCCTAGTATAGAGCAGGATACAGCAGGATTACCGGTAATCTGAGTTTGGAACACCTGTACTCAAGCTCCCATAAATTCAATTTTGGTGGCCTTTGCCCAGGGCTGAGGTTGGATTTTTGTACAGCTGGTCCTGGGCCTGAAGCAGAAAGAAGAAAAAAAGCACTTGCCTCTTGCAAATTAAAGATCCCTTTAATGGGAGCTATCATTTGTAACCTTTGGAGCCTTCCCAGGCTATTTGGTGTGTTTGATTTATTTTTTTTCTTTTTTGTCACTTTGGATCCAGCACCCATTTGGTTTTATCATGTCACTTTAGATGCCGCACACACTTGGTTTGGGAATATGTGTCTGTCTTATTTTTATCATTGTACCACCCTCAAAGTAGGTCACTCTTTTTAATCTCACCATTTACAGTATAAATTGTATAAAAATAGTATTTTCATTTTCATGAGCCATCTGAGCAGAGATGCTATTGGCCAGAGTAATGAATGGAGGCCTATTTTTGTTCTCGATATTGCCACTGTCCGGCAGTAGAAAAGCCTTGTCAAAAACTATTACTTTTCAGAAAATCTGTTTTTTTGCTTAAAAAGGGTGAAATATGCTGAAAAATCCCCCCAACAAAACACAACAGTCTGTAAATAAACATGATTGTATAGTGAAGGACATTAATTCATGAAAGAAAAACATAACATTTTTAAATATGGAATTGCAAGGTTTCTGCCTGATGGCAACAATATGCAAAAACTAAACCAGATTAGAAAGGCGAATCCTGTAGAAATAATTGTCTCTTTGATCATCATCATATACCTGTATATCATTTATGGAATACCTCTGCATGAGAGATGCATGGCAGAGATGCACACACACTGTCCAAACCAACCGCCATCCACCACTATATGGGCGGCAGTGGTTCAGGGTTAGAGTGGCCGGTAGAGCAGCCGGATGTCAACCGTGAGGTTGCCAGTTTCATCCCGGGCTCCCACAGAGCTTGTGTCGAAGTGTCCTTGAGCAAGACCATGAACCCCTAATAGACCTTGCAGTAAGCCCCGCCCTCTCCCCACACTTTCCAGCCGGGCTCATTCAATCCAATGTAAATATCATGGACATTACCCATGAAACAGTGGTTCATTTTTGGGACCAGACGTTCAAAATCTCTTCCAAATATGTCAACAAGGCCTGCCATATGCACTGGAAAGATATGTGTGTGACATTTCTTTTTTAAAACAATGTTTTATAATATAGGAAAACTATTGGTGGAGAGGCTTGTCCATCACATGTTATGCTTAGCTGTGATTGGACAATAGCAGTTTGGGGAGGGGCTTACTGCAATGTCTATTGATGTGCAGGTTGGGTACCTTGCATGTTTTTCTCTGTGTATATGAATGGGTGAATGTAATGCACCTTTACAGCACATTGTTTTTCATATATCGAAACAATGCATCTATATAAAAACACTATATACAGTAAATGCACCATAAGCATGGTACTCAAGTACTGTACTTAAGTAACATTTTGAGATACTTTTACTTTACTGGAGTATTCCCAATTTCCAATACTTTTACTTCTACTCCACTAACACTACCTCGGATCATACATTTGGATTATTATTACAAAACATACATTATTAACCACTTCAGCCCAATATAGGCCTACATTTAGGCCATTTGAAAATAGACGATCTACAAGCTCGTAGCTTGTAGATCTGCTATTTTCAAAAGATTTTTATACATTTGAAAACTTGAAATGGTACATACTGCATAATAAGTACTTTTACTTTTGGTACTTTAAATACATTTCGATGATGCCAATACTTTTGTACTTTTATTCAAGTGCATTTTGAATTCCGGACTTTTACTTGTAACCGAGTATTGCTACATGGCAAAATGTATACTCTTTCTTATAAGTAAAACATGTGGGTACTTTTTCCACCACACTGCCACTGCCTATAAGAGTGACCATGGCAACAGTGCATGGCAACAAGAAAGCCTCCAATGACTGGATCATGTTGTCATGTGATGAATCAAACATGTGTGGAAAGACAACCACATGAAAGAACAGTGTTCTTTGAAGGAAAGAGAAACGAGAAGGCTGAAACCCAAGCCTCATGTTTTAATTTAAATTAGTGGTTCTAGAATGTTTCAGTTTTTATTATACCTCCCGAGACAGACAGTGAGTCCATTTGTACAGTGAGTCCATTTGGTTAATCTATTCTATTTATACACACTCGGAAGTCCCTTAACCCCCTCAATGAAACCTGAGGGTCCCCGGACCACACTTTGAGAACGACTGACTTTCTTTATTCTCTGACACAGGTCTTGTTTTCTGGAGACTACTTCCCCCCTAAAAAACACGGTCCGATCCTGAAATGTTTTTAAATGTAGGCTATTTATATGTTTACATTTTTACATTATACGTTACACATATCAAAGATGTAGTTATATCCAATCATGACATTAGATTAATTAATTTGAAAAATGCCTGCCTGAGTGCCTGTTGACTTAAAATAGCATATATCTGGAAATTTAAGATTTTCATAATTTAAGATTATGAATAACTTGTAGTATAGTGTAGCATACATGAAATACAGTAGGGCCTACAATCCTGCAGTGGGTGGACAAATAAGAACTTACCTCAACCGGGGCCCGGGGGTATAGCCTAAATTATGTACTACAGTATAGGCGACTTAAGTAGGCTACACCACTCGGAGAGCAGAGCCCTCTCCTCTATCTATACTACAGAAGTGCATTCCATTTTCAATTCAATTGAAATGAGGTTTATTGGCATGAGAAAACATACTGTTTGCATTGCCAAAGCAAGTGTCAAGTGTCATCCATTGATTGTAGCACTGCTAGTGCTGTAAACTGCTGCCCCCAAGTGGTACACATTAGTAGTGGCTGACTTGGACAAATAAGGTATCAAATAAGGTAGCCTCGTTAGTCGGTACTCAACCAAGCTTTTAGTTATAAACCGTACCGCTGTAAACATTGTGAGTTTCACTAACTCCGGTAATCTGAAACAACACCAGCGTATCCACTCAGGAGAAAAAACATACCACTGTCAACAGCGTGGCAAGAGTTTCAGTAGGTTAGGTAATCTGAAGACACTGGTGAAAAAACATTTTTACTTACTTACTAGTGAGTCAAGTGGCTTGAAGAGACACCAGTGTATCCAGACTTGAGAAAAACATGTCCAGTCTTTGTAGTTGTGTTTAAAGCACAACTTTAGTTCTTTTCAACCAAGGTTCAGCTATTTAGGTTGTTATTATAGAGAAAGTAAAAGATGAGTGTTAATTTCTCTTCATTTATTGCCCAGGGGCAATAAATCCCTGATAAATAAATCAGCTAAAATCCCTAAAATGAAAGAAAGCGGCAAATTAAAAACAATTAACACTCATCTTTCTTTTTAAACCTTCTCTAATAACAACCTAACTAAAACCTGAACTTTGGTTGAAAAAAACTAAAGTTGTCCTTTAAACTTAAGTTCTGAGTGGATACAGCTGCTGATATATTTAACCAACACAACATTCAGAAACCTCTTCAATGTATAATATTTTAGTGTAGTCCTGCTCTTAACACAATCACTACTGGGAATTAAATTAAGTAATTAATACACCACTGCCAACATTTTACCAATCTCCTCCAATGCCTGGTTTTTCATTGTGATCGAGGTCATGTGGCAGCCAGCCAAGTCTATGGACTTTTATTGTTGTCTTATTCATGCCCCCAAAAATATAAATAAATGAAAACCAATAAACCACTTTGATGACAAAAAAAGAATATGAATGAAAAATGATGGCTTAATGATGTGATGTACTTCTTAAGTTTCGAGAGAAAAAAATTGTCTTTCAGAGGAACCACCGAAGTATACAATGGTATGATGCATTTTATATAGCGCCTTTATCCAAGACGCTTTAAATAGTGCATTACATTCACCCATTCACAAAACGGATACCATGCAAGGCGCTGACCAGCACATCGGGAGCAATTTGGCGTTGAGTGTCATGCCCAAGGACACTTCCACATGTAGACAGGAGGAGCCAGGATTTGAACCGCCGACCCACGGATCATTGGACGACCTGCTGTACCTCCTGAGCCAGTCGCCCCAGTACAATACTTCGTGTCACAGTCACAGACTTTGCCTGTCTATCTGTTGTATTTCTTTGTTATGTTCTAGTTGTTTTGGTTCTATGTTGTCTTCCCCAGGTGTTTCCCATGTGTAATCAGCCCTCGGGTATATTAGTCTTGTTCCCCAGTCAGTCCTTGTCCAATGTCCAGTCATTGTTTGGTGTCACTTGTTCAGTGTCTGTGATGTTTTCAAGTTTATTTTGTAATAATTCACCCTATCTTGGATTTTGAACTCTGCCTGCTTGCTGTCCTGCATTTGGGTCCTCACCACACCACCGTACCGTGACACTTCGTCTGTGACCCATGATGTGACCTGATTTTTTGTTTTGTTTGTTTGTTATTTTTTGTCCTGTTGTGTTTGTTTCTTTGAAAAAAATATAGGTTGCTGTTTTCATGTTTGTGCTGATGATTTGATGTTTTTAAAAAAGAGGAAAGAAAAGGGGGTTGTGTGTGTGTGTGTGTGTGTGTGTGTGTGTGTGTGTGTGTGTGTGTCGCGCGAGAATATTGTCCATGTGCAGCTCGTGGAAAAGTGGCAATATTTTACTGAAAGTAAAAGTAGGCTACTAATCTTTTGAAAATAACCGATCTACAATCTCACAATGTGTCACATCGCTTCTAGATCGACTATTTTCAAATGGCTGAAATGTATAATTGGCCTGAAGTGGATGTTTTGTGATAAAAATCTAAATCTACAAATTAACTATACATAGTAAAAAAGGTTTTCAAATAAATGTAGTGGAGTAAAAGTACAATATTTTGGATGTATAGCGGAGTAGAAGTAAAAGTACAACGTACAAATGCCTCAAAATTGGAGTAGGCCTATTTAAGTACTTAGTTACTTTCCACCACTGGCTAATACACACAATCGATGGAATGGAGAGGTGTTTGTCGAGGGCTGGGTGATAAGCTATGCGTGGGTCAGGGGTTGGGGCTCGGTTGCGTTACCTTTACTTTGTCAATGTAAATGTAAATGTAATGTTTCCTCATGCCAAATAAAGCCCCTTGGAATTGAAATGAATGGACGCCTGCTGACTTCCCCACCCTCCTCCTTGTACATACAATGCTCTTAAGAAGGCCTGGTGTGACATATAATGACTGTATTCTGAATTCTCAGTTTTACAATAACAAACTGTTTTAAGAATAACCTCGCGTCACCAGGCTTTCCACCCATAGAGTTATAGTTTCCACCTCGGAGGAAAGCCTGGTCTGTGTTCCAGAATAAGAATAAGTAGTACCCATTCATAGTACTGATTCCGCCTTGTGGTTTCCTTTCAGATGACTACAAATCATGACATGACGAAAGTTACCATCCGCTCCCGACCGGATCATAAACCCAAAATGGAATGCAGCCCAGGCTACTTAAGAATTAAATGATTAAACATAAGTATCAAAACCTAGATTTGGCACAGCATATAGTATAGTATGGGACCAGTCAATCATATTCATACTGATTGACTGGCTGGATGCCGTGTAAAAAGCAATCATGCAAATCATGTGTAGGTGTGTTAGACAGCTGCTATTTTACATTACAATCACAATACATTGTATAACACCATGACAATTTAACAGTTTACTTTAGGCAGTTGAATTAACATAAAATAAACCTTTATTCATCCCTGGAGGGAAATGCAGGTGCCATATGGAAACAAGAGTGTAACACATGAATAGCCAGTTGATTATATGTAGAGTTTATCAACTGTCTATTGTTATTCTCGATTTATCTGCATAAGCATATTTATAACCATAGCAGGATGCAGCAGAGAGGCTGACTGTACGCACACTATGATATGATATGAGATGCACATCCAGTTTCCATATCTACTAGGGATGTCATAGATCTACTGTCCTACATATATTCATGTGTCTGACGTCAAATGTAGGCCTCAACATCTCAACTGTTCTGCTTAACAGGCATCTGTCAAAGTTCAACAATGTACATCCTAGTCAGTGGTGGGAGTACATTTACTTAAGTAAATGCCTACTGTACTTAAGTACAATTTGTAGGTATTTCTACTATACTTGAGTATGCTATTAACAATTTCCAGTACTTTTCATTCTACTCCACTACATTTCAGAGGCAAATATTGTACTTACTTCACTACATTTATTTGAAAACTTTAGTTTTACATTTAGTATTACAAAACATACATTACACACTTCAGCTCTATACATAAGTACATTTCCGTGCCAATACTTTTGTACTTTTACTTAAGTACATTTCGAATTCCAGACTTTTACTTGTAATGGAGTAGTTCTACATTGCAGTATTGATACTTTAATTTACTTTAATGTAAAACTATTGAGTACTGTTTCCTCCTACAGAAGAAGTCCACATGTGCAGTCTTGTCAGAACACATGCAGGTCAGGAGTCTGTAGTCAAAGGTCACTACAGTACAGTCCATGTGCAGCTCTTAAAAATGTTCTCATAGGAGGTCAATATTGGAGCAGAGTACTGTCACAAAGGACAAATATATTATACCTGCCGATATGCTAGTCTTCTAGTTAAGTTGTTCTCAAAGTGGGGACAGCTGATCCCAATAAGGGGTCCTCCAGGGAGGAGTTTCCAGAGGGTCCCATACTCCCTGCCAGCCAAATGATTCAGTTTAGCCACTGTTTAGGTACTCTGGGAGTTATGAGGGTCCGTGGCCTTAAGGCGTAATAAAAACTAACTACAGGACCTTGAAATGAAAACGTTTTAAGAACCCGGTCTAGCCAAGTGTTAACACAGCCCATACCCAATGTGCAGACTCAGAGGAGGGGTGAAGTCGTGTGTGAATTCAAATAGTCAGTCAATGGTTTCACGTTAACATAGCGTGCCTAATTTATTACTCAGTGATGATGATTCAATTACAGTTCATCTTTTTTATGGTAAATTAAAACAAAACAATGTGTTATTAAGGTTTTAAACCTTAAGGCTATACAGTAGCCTGCTACACTTCACTGTAGTGCCAATACACCATGTACAATGTTTTCTGATTCTGAGCCAGCAAATTAGTGTGTTCTGCAATATCAGCATTTGTCATGGCTTGCTGCCATGCATGCACCACTGATTACAAAGTCAAGCTAAATTCTTAAGTAACTATACAGTCTCAAAACAAATCTGGAGCCCCTGTGTCCTGCTGCAGTGCTGTCAGAGATGGGTGTACACACTAATAATTGCAGGGTGCTTTTGGGACCACGTGACCTCGCCCACAGGATGTCCCACGCTAGAAGACTTTGGTGCTGGCTGGCTGGTGTGTGCATCGTGTGTGTGTATATGTGTGTGAGTGAGAGAGTGAGTGAGAGAGTGTGTGTGGGGTGGTCTACTCTAGTCTGGTCACAGAAGTCGCGAACAAAACATACACCATGTTCCCTGGAGCCGAACGGCGTCAAAGTTGGCTTAAAAGTTGCGAAAACTAGCTCGCAATTTTCCTTCAGACAAAATCTAACCACGGGTGGCTAAGATTTAAGTGCCTTTTTTTGTAATAGACCAGTGATTATCATTTAAAACGCTTCTCGGATCAAAATACACTTTTCCCCCCCTACATTTAATGGACATTGAGCTGCACTTTTTTTTGTAGTTTGGATGTTTCTTCGTTCATTCGGATATGATGATGATGATGATGATGGTCCCCCCGGCCGGCCGTCTTCATCAGTTGAATTCATTGACTGAAAGCTGAAGCGGGGTGATGATCCGCGTCAGTCAGTCCGACTCGCGGCTACAATGAAGCAGTGTGTGTTGCTGTGTATCCTTACACAAGAACAGAGACAATGCCGCAAGATGCACAGAGAGGAGACTCCATTCCCACAACACCATGCACTGCAGGGACCGCCGAGGACACAGATAAAGGTTTGTTCCATCATGTGATATTCGAATGAATCCATTTTTTTTAAATCACGATTTTATGAGCGCTAAAAGGAGCCTTTTTTCTTACTAGAGTAGAGCGACCACCACCACACGCTCGTTCGCCTCGACGCATGCATTGCATGGGGAATGATTTGCTGCATGTCTATTCAGATTGAAAAGCCAGTTATTCTTAACTGTTATCTTTGGTGCAATGGATGTATTAACCATTCTTTACGATTTCATTGTAAAGAATGGTTAATACATAATTGTTCACTTTCAACACAGCCTGGGTAGTAGCTTGCGCTCTGCACCCTCCGTCCTAATCAAATCAATGATGTTTTAGTCCAAGCATCATCTTGTTAGATGAGATCCAAATCCTTCACATGAACGGTTCCATGAGAGGGTACGTGTTCGAGAGACGTGCGATCGCATCATTTATTTATCGGTTTCATTCGGAAGCATTCATTAGGATGTGTTAATTTGAATTCTGTCATGTGTGTAGTGTAGGTGTTTGTCATGTTCTTATCACTGCCCCTCCCCCTTTCACCGCCACACAAACGCTGGATGAATGGCGCGCGCGCGCGCCACACACACACACACACACACACACACACACACACACACACACACACACACACACACACACACACACACACACACACACACACACACACACACACACCTGTTCTTAAAGCCTGAGTGTATGTGTTAGTTTTGTGTTTGATTAATCATGATCTTTTAGAGACCATTGATTCTCAAACATTTTCACGTCAAGGATCCCCATATTCATTCATATGTATTTGGCCGTGGACCGGCCCCCATCTGAAAATAATGTTGTGCCCAGCTAGGGCCCATAAGTGAAGATTTGTTTCATGTTTCATATAGAAAATAGCCAATCTACAAGCAAGCTCGCAACATGTACGATTTTTGAAACAGGCCTTATATCACCCTGCCCTGGCCTGTCCGTTTTGCTGGGGACCCCCTGGAACCTTCTTCTTTAGTTTAGGCTACACTACAGTAACATCAAATCTATATGCACATCATGGAAGGCCTTTCATTTACCAACCCATACATACAGGACACTGAAGGCCTATTCATTCATACTCCAGTTTTAGGTGATGGTGAGCAGGAAGCTAAGACATATAGCATTGGTCTGACATGCGTTGGGGGTTGGGATAGGTTAAGGACAAGGTTAGGTTTAGGTGAGTGCCCCGTGGGATGCGTTGTGTGTTGGGATTGGGAGAGGGTGAAGGTTAGGTTTAGGTGAGTGCCCCGTGGGATGCGTTGTGTGTTTGTGTGTGTGTGTGTGTGTGTGTGTGTGTGTGTGCGTGTGTGCGTG
>OOFJ01103290.1:0-13967 GCA_900323375.1 Benthosema glaciale
AGAGAACATTTTATAACTGGGGGGGGGGATAGATCTGGGGGGTATCTGCGTGCGCAAAGCGCCCACCTCATAAAACTGTCCCCCCCTCCCACTGCGTGCCTGCACACAATACACAAATAGACCCATGTATAACATAAATAAACAATGGTTGTGTTATGTGTATCCTGTTGGAACGGCAGGCAAATTGAAGAATATTTGACGCAGTGACATCACGAGGCAGAGTCCGTCTGCATATTGCTTCATGGAGTGCAACGCGATCTTCATATCGGTCAGCGGTGTCCTGCGACAGTGTTGACATTTTGAACGGGGGGGGGGCATCATTTAATGATAATGACCGTTCAATCAAAGGGGGCGTCCGAAAACTAAACGACGTGAAACTAGACTAAAGCTTCACGATGGCTTCCATCAGAGATCAACGTTACGAGAAAACGTCTGAAAAGAAGACCAAAATGTATTTCTTAAAGCAATATTTTCAGCAAAAAAAAGTTTGGAAAAAAAAAAAGAAGCAAAACAGAAACTGTCGGAATTATTTCGGTTATTTGCAGTATGTGGCTGGGTGTTTTTTTTTAAGACGAAGCCAAGGGACACAGAGCAGAGCTATTAATTTGTATTTTTGAAGTTGACTAAAATATAGTTATAGGAAATACCATGTCAAATGAAAAAAAAAAAAAAAAAAAAAAAAAAAACAACAAGTGAATGATGGTTATAATGTTTAATGTGTTACAAAATGTGAACTGTGTGTATGTGCGTATACTTCACTATGTGTTCTGTATGTATGAACCCAAAAAGATGCTTACGCAGAATTAAGTTAATTTCATGTTCAGACTTGTCTTATTTATATTAATTGGGAGAAGGAGAAAAGAGAAACATCCAGACACTTTTTTTTTCTTTAATCTGTTGGTTTTTATAAAGTAAATTTATTTGTGTTTCTGTTTAAACTTAGGGTTCACCAAGTAATATGGTTTTGGGGCATACCTGTGCCGAATCCATTTGGTTTGTGCAACACATTTAGTTTCGCTGCCTGTACATATTGACTCTAGAGATGTACATATCAAAGCTGGAGAGCCCAAGGCAAACAGTATTCATTTTGATCAATGTACTGGGGATGTACTCTGACCAGACTGAGGAAAAGCTCAGGATCTCTCCGATTATCCCTGTTCTTTAAAGCCCGATTCATATGTCATTTCATTGCACGCACAGCCGGTGTTGCATGTCGGAAATAGCCGATTAACAAGCTCACAATACGGTGTGTATGTGACACCTCGTGGTCTGGTAGATCGGCTATCGTTGCTGGCTGCCAGCACGGCCTTATCGTGCCACGGACAACAAATTAGGCTTAACACGAACATACAGTATCTATTCCATGGACAAAAAATAAATACTATTTTCTTCTACACGTTATGATTTTTGAGCGGTTACGTTTTTCTCTTTTCTTTGAAATGTTATAATGAAACTATTGTCTGAAAAGAGAGGACACAAATGAATGCTCATTTAGCATTTTCAATTTGATCTAAAAAGGAAAAGAAAAAAATAAAGAAATCCAGCGAACATGTACACAGTCACATTTTCTTTTTTTTTTAATATAAATTGCATGACAAGTAGCTAAATCATATCTATGGGAATTTGAACTGGCTATACAAACACGAAAAGACAAAAAAAGAAATGTAAAATGTTGTGATGTGTAATTTTGCTGTAGCACAATTTATTGCATTATGTCCCAGAGTGAATATTGCTGTTATGACCTCTTGAGACACCCTAGGGCTAAAGAATTGGAACAATAACTAGTTTTTATTCAGTGTATTGTATTTGTATGCTATTAATGTTGTGTATCCATCTCCCAAAAAGTTAGACATGGAGAAAAGATGTAGGCTATACGCATGGAAAACGTACAACGAGAGGCGTCGTTTTAAATGACAGGGATGGAATTTTAAAGGTCTCATAAGGTTGTATTTTTTATGAGAAATCATTGCTTCGAAAATTGCCAAATCTGTTGTAGAGTGAAAATCTAGAGCAGATTTTCTTGCTTTGTTGCCAAGTTAAATATCAGAAAAAGAGAAGAAGAAAAAATGAAAAATGCTTCCTTTCTTTGACTTATGGAGTATAAACAAGAAGAAAAAATAAGATAAATAAAAAAAAAAAAGCCAGGAGCTTTGGAACATGCGTGGTGGAATGGGCATTTTGTGCATTGCAACTTCCAGACAATAGCTGCATGAATGTGTATGTGCTAAAGCTCTATTGTGAGAACTTGTTCATAGTTTTTTCCTGTCACAAGCTGTAGTACAATACCTCATACCGTAGACGTAGAGTAGCCGTCGGTGAAAATGTTTCTTTATAAGCTTGCAAAGCGCAGTGGCTTCAACACCGATCGACTTAAACCCGGTGTGTGGTGCACCGGTGTCGGTCCCTATTTTGGGCACGTGGTCGTATAGGTGGAAATTCTCACATTTCTGGTGTTGTGCAGCAAAAAAAATAGTGCAGATTGGCTACATTTGTCATACAAACGAAGGCTCTCAAGTGGTTGTGATCTCTGAGCAGAATGCTCTCTTTCTCTCTCGGGGGCCCGGAACCAGGGTCACTCAAGTCAAAACTCCTTACCAATAATAATACCATTTGGATCGTCGTATTCACAAAAGCGCCCCCCAGATCAGTGAACACACGCGTGCAAATTACTACATCTTGTGACAATCTCTGACCTCATCGGCAGCATTCTGACTCGGAACAATGGGGGGCAGTCTCGATACAAAGTAAACACTGTACACGGTGCTGTGTTCCTCCTCGTGCTGTTGTTGTTGTTGGCTTTCTCACAATGGGTCCTTGTCTAAATCGGTTCGGGGGAGTTATATGCCGTGTAGACATTTCAGTTTCTAGCGTCGGGGCCATGCCAGATTCACCGGGGACGGTTTCGCGAGGTGAAAGAAAGAAAGAAAGATAGAAAAGCAAATGTTTAATTTTGCCTGAGCAGCAGCAGCCTATACCCTGCGGGATTCCCTCCTATCTGTCCCTTCAAATTACCAACAGCTGTCTTTAAGACTTCCCCAGATTAACTGTAACCTAATTTGTACTTTAATTGGCTGGAACACACAGTAGCTTTTCCAGAGTGAAGGTTTGGCAACCACTGCCCTTGTCACCTGAAGGAAGAGAGGACAGTCACAACAAAGCCAGAACTGGGGGACGGGGAGACTCCCACCCTAGCTAGGCTGGGTTCCAGCCTGAATAAAAAAGATTGACGGAACGCAATCGGGTTCAGGCTGTAACCCAGGCGAACTCCACCCTGCCTCCCTTCTTAGAACACCTGAGTGAGCTACCGCCGTCTACTCAGCCATGACGTATTGTGTTGCAAGCCATGTAATGGAGTTCTGTGTGTCTCTGTCCAGTGACATTTTGAAGCACCATGGTTTTAGTGGAGTTTTTAGTGAGTAGATGAACACAGCACTAGAACTCGTCGTAACCCGGTTCTGTCTCTTTACAATACAACCGTCTTCCTGTAAACTCAGATTTAGTCGACAATAATAAAATAAAATATGAGAATTCTTGTTGGGAGTGACTTGTGAGTTTTCCTTTGGGGTCTGTACGGTCCAGCAACACAGGGTGATACTAACAACAGGTAGTCTGCTTTGATTGAACATGGATTATATCACATCACATGACATTTCTAGACGATTCTAGCCTGTCTGTTAACTATAAATCATCACACAATTCACAAGTTAATCTAGTGCTTGGGGGAGGCTATTCGTATTACATCAAGTCCCCATCAAGATGTTTGTATGCTCGCTTCAGTACAAGTCAGCCAACACTACTACTCCTACACAGAGGAGATGGGAGTCTCTGCAACAGGTGGATGAAAGGGAATGCATTCGAACCACATTAGAATCCACACTAGCATCCCTATTCTGCAAATATTGCGATTTTGCAGATCTAGTTATGGTGTAGAGGGGAAATAAAGAGAAGACCCCTGGGGGACCCGAGTAAGACCCCCAACACACAAACCATAGCATCTCAATAGAGCGTTGCAGTCCCTTTCATGATGACGACAGGCCCGGGAGGGAATTTTCTATACATTTTTCCCCATAGACATTTTAAAAAGTATTATTTAAGGACATTTAAGGCTCAGACAAGGCCATCATGACAATAAACAATAAACAATAAACTCGGCCCAAAACAGTTGGCTTTGTCCGAGGCTTAATGGGAAAACTGAAAGGGTCATTCTCTTCGGGGCCTGTCAATCATCATGAAAGGGGGCGGGACTGCGGCGCTGTATTCCGGGCATGCCAAACGGGTGAACATTCACCAAGTAGCTATAAGCAATAATGTCAATTTTTATTACTTTTTCTTTTTAATTCAGACAGCCAGCAATGAGTAAAACTGCTCCCAAAAAAGTTACTCTGTGAGTCTGTGACACATCTAGGGGAGTGGGCCACAATCTGCATTAAAAGATTTTCCTAGAAGCTTCGTCATTGGTCAAAATGACTAACCAAAACAGGAAGTTCCAATTCTAGGAAAGTCTTTTGGAAATAAAAAATAAAAACATTAAACATTATTGCTTATAGCTACTTTCTAAATGTATTACTTGACTACTTCAACTTTAAGCAGTCAAGTAATACATTTGGCTCCAATATTCAGTAATAACGCATTGTGGGGCGAATAACCTTGAACATCAAAGATCTTTGCAGAAAGTACTAGGGTTGGGACAAAATATTTATTCTTACGATTATGTTACCTCCGACACTCGCAGAGGCAAACACAGTACAAAATGTTGCCACGAAACGGTAAAACAAACTGATGGAAAAACAATGAGTTGGCAGCCCTAATCCAGTCCTGTTTAAACAAACAAAAAAGATTGCACAAGACTACATTGGAATGTGATGAGTAGCAGTTTATACACCTCTGAAGCTGCTCAAACAACCTGCGAGCGAACGCCGCTCCAAGTCATGGTGTAGTTAATGTTAATGTAAGTAAGCCCAAACAGAAAATTAAAATAAAAAAGGAAAATAAAATCTTTAATCAAATCATTGCAATATCTGAGACTCTGCCCTGAGATCTAGATAGACATGGACAAAACATTATTCTTAAAAAGAATAAAACATACTTCCAAAATGCTTGCATTCGGTACAACCATATAAGACGTACGACGACGCACACACCTGCTTTGAAATGAAACCGTTAACATTGAGGATATGGCCTTTTAGACACGCCACGCCCGTCAAAAAAAAACAGTCCCATTTCACAGCAACAAATAAAATAAATAAATCATTGAAAATCATTAGAATGGCACAAATCACAAGACAGACGCGTTGTGGGTTGATTAAATGTGGACCCCCAGGTGTGTTAACAGGACAGCCTGGGGCCGTTCACACATAGGACACACTCAAAGGTTGTATCACACACCGAAATACACAGCTCACAATGCATTTCCAATGGGAGTCACCTGGTTTGAAGACACAAACTTGTGTCTTGAAACCATGTGATGCCCATTGGAAATGCATTGCGAGCTGTGTCTTTCGGTGTGTGTCTTATGTGTGAACGCCCCCCCTAGATGGCAAAGCGATCAGATGTCTGCCGGTGTATCAGTGGGACATTCGGCCACAGCTGCATGTGATCGTCATCCTGCACAACAGACAGAGCTCCGACACTGGCTCCCTCCACTCCCAAGACGGAACAACACTGCCCCTAGTGTTGCAATGCCAAAAGTACACACAGACGTTTTCACCGACACTGATCACAATGATGCCTCTAAAAATGGTGTAAAAACAAAACAAGGCTTGGCATTAAGGTGCGTCCATCTGATCCCAAGACACAGATGTCAACATCCAGTCCTGGACATGCAGGTGGGGGGAAAACTAGCTGAGTACACATTTCAATATGTATTGTTCATTTAATAGAGGTCCCAGGTTAGGTTTGTTTGTGCCCCAGTGCTCTGGCAGGGGAAGCAGTGTTGTTGGGCCACCATTCTAAAACAGACATAACTCTAACCCTTGTTTGCAGCAGAAAAAATACATACAAGCTGCCTTCAGTCACCAGGATGTCCAAAGGAATATACATACAGAAAGCTGTCTTTAAGTAAAGCCGGTGGGGTGGGGAAAAACACTAAAAAAAACTAAACCTAAAACTGAAAAGGTTTGCGTTTGGACACATGTAACGCCTAGGCCCAAGTCAGAAACAATTCAAGCAAGTGAAAACAGGTTTTGTATTCAATACCACAATAGCCATTCTCATCACGTCATTATCACGTCCAACAACGTCAAAAGAGCTGTTGCAGCAACCCCCAGAATTCAACGGAAACACAGATGACAAAAACATGCGTTTGATGGTCGAGTCTTTAACGCTATGAGAGTAGAGAAGACGCACATGCTTGGAAATGTATAGTGTGACGTACCAGTGAGTGCGCCGTGCCACATTCAGTCGGCAGTGTCGGCAGAGTGTGGGGCGCAAATATTGTCACAGAATTATAGTCCGAAAACCGACGTGAAATAAAACTTAGGGTCTGCTGGCAGGCTGCCAACCCAACAAAACCCCCACCTGCACCTGATAACTGCTAACGGTGTAAAATTAACTATTCCGGGATCTCCCACGTCGTCCACATGTGAACAGCTGCCGGTCTGACCTTCGTCTACACTCTACAGGGAACACATTCAAGCCTGATGGAGAGATTGACAACAAAGTGCTTTAAGCGAAACACAAATTATGAAAAAGGACCCCCCCGTCATCATCATCACGACGGGCGCGGCCTTGTCAACGACGAGACGGCAGAGTTCGACACAGCATCTATGGTGACGTAGTATGCTGTCGTGATATAAAAAGTGCCTGGACCGAAGGAAGAAGGAGAGACAAGAGGGGTGAGTCAGGTAGGAGGACATAATACTGCAGCTAGCGTGACGAGCATTTTTGAGTGGTGCAACCACTCCATTAAGGAGCTATGTGTGTTCCTGGGTCTGTCCATCCGAGCACGAAAAAAAGAGCACAAAAGAAAACATTAATAACTCTGTCATTTATCGACCGTTTCGGATGCGGGGCAGGTCGCCGGAAGCGGCACCCTGGCCGCGTTCTTGTGGGTCTGTAACTTCCGGGGACCCCCCACAAAGAGTTGCACCACTCACTTCATCAAGGTGAGGTTCTTCTGCTCCAAAGTGCTTACTGGAGAAATCCCGTTATTTGGGGGTCTTGGAGGAGTCGGGGGGGTAACATTCAAAAACACACAGAATTATTTTCCCTACATGTAATGCTGTCTTCATACCCAACCACCGACTGATAGTGCAAGTACTGCGTGGATGTCGTGTTTTGTTTCCGACTTTCTCCCCCTGCTTTGCAAAACAAAATATACTGTATACCATGCGTGAGAGATCCAACGCGAAAAGCAAAACCCTGTTTGAGTAGACCACGAGGTGGCATTTTAAAAATGGACTGTGAAGGACATTACGAGGGGAAGTCAAGGGGTGGTACAGTGTAAGGGTCATCTACACATTGACGATGTCGAGGACAAACTTGGGGGGGTCGTTCCCACCACGCGCTCAACCCCGACGTGACCAGCACTTCACTGACTGGCTTAAGTAGGGCAGCATCGGATTATACCTAAATAACTTAAAAAGAAAAAAGAACAAAAAAAACACTCACATAAACTCGAACCTCTTCAACAAGTGCTAAACGAGAAGCCATTAAGAAAAACTCATGAAATAAATAGATAAATCACATACTTAAAAGTCTTAGAAAATTAAATATAATTTGATTGTAAATTCAGACTTAAATTATTTCTTTCTTTAAAGAGAGCGAGAAAGAAAAGAATAATTTCGGATAAATAATCACAAAGCGATAAAGTCTTGCAAAATAATTTTGTATCGCTCTGTCCCAACGGCGGCCTGGGTTTGTAGGCCTGGATGTATAAACACCCCGGCGTCGATGGCCTCGTTTGCGAGTCCCCTGCTCGTTGCTGCCCCCGCAGGTACTGCCAGACACGGCTCGGAGGGAGTCGTCCAGACCACTAAAGACCTCGTCTTTCCCAGCTGGAGCGACGGCGACAGAACAGCCGGAGAGCGAGGAAGTGTAACTTAAGGTTCGCCGGTGCTTTCGTGGTCTGCCGAAAGTCAGGCCGACGATCGATGGAATCCACGGTTCCACGGAGCAGGAGTAATCCCTCCCACGTCTCCTCGCAAAACGTTGCAGATGAATGCCTGGAAGAACAGGGGGGGAAAGAAAACGTAGGTTTTAGCCAATGGTTCAATGAGGACGATCTGTGTTGTCATACATACGGCTTGAGAGGCCAGCTCATCTAGCCGATCTCTGCAGTCAGCCAATCAGGTGATTGCTGGACTCCGCCTTTAAATATCACTGCCTCTGACACAATGCCAAAATGATACCCATCATGCAATAAAACTATTCATTTGCAACAACTTGAGCTCTCGTTTCTTTGAAATATAATTAGAGAAGCATTCAGCCATTCAACTTTTCTTTTCTAACCCACTTGGACTTCTAAAAGAAATGTCTTCTAAATTCTCCTTCAAACGTATAACATAATGCTTAAAACAACAGAAGGGGTCTCCGTCCTGAATGGGCTAAAGGCATTTCTATTTGAACAGAAAGGGAGGGAGGAGGGATGTTACCCAGGTAAACGGCTGCCGTGGCCGTCTGGGCACCTATAGGCTGCAAATGCCGCCTGATGGTTTTCTTCAAAAACGGTATTTATTACATTGAAATCCATCATATTTAATTGTGGATGAGAATTGATTACTAACCAACTTGGACAGATAAAGGCAATATGGCAGAAACTGTTGGTTAACGCCTGTACTGTTCATTTCAAGGAATACTTGACACCCCTAAAATGACTTTTATCCCATCACTCATTCACCCTGTGATAGCTTGAATACAGACTGGTGTACGCAACGCAAGACTTATACCAATTGTCGAATAAACATTTAATTGGTCAGGCTGCATCCCCCTAGACCACATGTAAGAATATCACATACTCGCATAGCATGCGAGTCTGTGACCCATACCAAAATTAAAAAGCACTTGTTTTGCAGTTTATAAACATATTTTTGATGATTACGTTATTAACTCCATTTCAACCGTCACACACACGGTTAACAGACAATCAAGGTAGAAGAGAGAATACAGTGCGGTGACTATAATAGTCATCGTACTGTATTCTGTATACGATAGTCATCGTACGCAGCCTTGCGCAGGCGGACAGCCGTCGCTTGTTTTGACAGGCCGTCTTGATGATGGATCATGTGTGAAGTGAACAGTACAAGCGGATTGGATTGACGCTTAGGACACGTTCTATCTGAATGGGTGTGTGTGGCTGCGTGCAGACATTAACCTAGTAAGCACTGTTGCAACACGAGCATCTGTAAGAGAAAATTACAGGATTCGGTTGATTTAGTGATAGAAAAATACAAGCAGTGAAGCGGCCACTGGGTAACGCCAGAGGCGTATACGATTTCTTTAATGTTTACTTGTAAGTGCGCAACGTAATGTAAAGATTGGATCTGGACCGTATCAGCAGCAGGCGCTGTATATTTATTGACTCTGTTCTTGCACAAGACAAAACCTGATTAGTACATGGCTCGTTGCGCGACATGTGCCTACAGTAGAGTTGGTCAGACATTTAGGCTAAAAGGATACAACTAAAAAAAATAGCCCCGGGGACGACTTGTTTCCATTGTGGTCCTTTGTATTCAATTCCGCCATAAAGGACACCCGCGGTGATGAATCACCCAGGCTGGGACTGATTGTATGTTTTAAATCGGGATAAAGTAAGTGTACGGCTGCAATTCATCCTCGTCGGTTTAATTGGCTCCACGTTCTCATCCCTTCAAGCCATTACTCAGCCGAACGAGTCACCCTTATTTTTGATGGATTGTGATTGGTACCTTTTAGTCATACCCTGAAAAACACTGAATATTTTTTTGAAAGTCTAATGTGGTTATGTGGTCCCCGGAGGTGGCGTGGTGCATGACACATGCAGTTATTTATTTATAGTTAGTGGGGGGGCAAAAACCTTGCATCTCCACATTGCAACTTTTAGAGATTTTTCTTCTGTAAAAATGTATGTCCTGCTTCATCACACAAGAGTGTCACACAAAAGCAGTTGTTGTGAGCTTGTATATCTGCTATTTCCTTCTCTTTTTTAAAACAAAGTTTTTAAAGGAGCATTTCAGACTAGAAGGCTTTCTTAACTTTATTTGTAGTCGTTATGTCCCCACCAAAGAGGTCCAGGTGTTATTTTGTGCAAAAGCCCATTGTGGGCTATTTCCCCTACCATAAGCCCTCAATGGCCTCAAATGAATGGAATTGGGTGTTGTGCTAATTTGCTTATTTCCATCACTCTTTTTTTTAATATATCCTCACTTCATAATATAAATAGTACCCAATCGGCACACTTTACTACTTATTTCAATGGAAAGAAGCGAATTAGCACTAACACCCAATGCACCAATGAGGGCTTACGGTAGGGGAAATAGCCAATAATAATGGGCTTTTGCACAAAATAACACCAGGACGTGTTTGGTGGGGGACGTAACAACTACAAACGTACAAATAAAAGGTAAGAAAGCCTTCTAGTCTGAAATTCTCCTTTAAAGTAATAATAAAAACAAAAACAGGGTTGGTTTTGGACATACAAGGTTTCCACCAGCCGACAGTGTGACATCATGATGATACTTACCACAAGAGACTCGATTGGTCACCTGTCATTCCGTCTGGTCCCAGCAGGGGGGGCTTGCAATGTCTTGTACTAAAGGAGGAGAGGGAAAGAAACCAGAGCTCAGGGGGCAGGAAACTGTCACGACAGAGATCGTTTTAAATTGATTTAAGCTGAGAAGGATTCTACAAATGCCTTTTAAAATCATATAGTTCTCACACTTAAAAGATTATTATTATTTTTTTACAAGCTTGAGTGGCACTAAATGACACGCTGTGCGCTTTTGTATCTGAATAGCCAGTGCAAAAATCTAAAATAAAAATGTTAATGTTTATAAAGTCACAGCTATACAAGCTCACAATGAAATGGAAGGCATCGTGATTCGACACATTGCTGAACTTGTAGATCGGGTATTTTTGAATAGCCGAAATATTAAAAAGTGGTTAACATTCTTTCCTCTGCATTCTTCAAAGAACGATCAAACATTTACAGACATTAAAAAGGTAGTGCAAGTAGGTAATATGCATGTTTAAAACAATTTAAAGATCTATATTCTGAAAGTAATCACGGCTATAGAACGTTTGTTCACCAACAGGGAGTCTCTCCACCTCTTTAGTTAACAGAAAATGCATTTTCAGGTTGAGATACCAAATGGATCCACTATCCACTCAGGAGAGAGAATTCATGCAGGAAAAACAAATGAAACTGGAAGTAATGACACAATGAAATGAGCAGACATTTCAGACAAAATTGGAAATGGAACACTGAATTGGGTGAAATTGGCAACCCACATGAAAATGTGTTTTTCTGTATATTAAAGAGAGTTGGAGAGAGACTCTTTGCTCCTTTCAGAAAATCTCCAGTTACATAATTTGTTCTTTAATGGAGACGATTATACAGATCAATATGTCGGTTTAGAGACATGCCTACTAATACTATAAACAGGCCAACGCCTTGCGTAGCCTATGTAGCTCACCAAGCACGGTGTTGGTGTGAGATTCATCAAAAATATAATATATATATATTGTAGTAGTTTTGTTCTTGGAGGTGAACATCTACAAGGCAAACCGTGCCATGACAAAATATAACAAATGAGGCATCCAAATATCATTTTGAATGAGCATGCAAATATTTTTTTAATATTAGAGGCCAAGCCTATATTTGCAGATATACCTTGTGCTTTTTGCACTTCATGGAGAAGTTGTCCTCTGTGAGCACACAGCCTGCAAAGACAAGAGAAGAATGTGACGTTGTGAATCGAGGACACTGACTACGGTGACTCACCCAGAAGATTTAAGCAGACGTCAACCAGCCCCCACATGCTAGTTTAGCCTTCGTGGCTGCAATAATAACATGGAACAGAGCACAAAAGAGCTATTCGCAGGAATAATAGACGCAACACACACTCGCAGCGCATGCAAGCACTTGTTCCCAGGTAACTGGGAAATGGTAATCAGCATAATACAATAGCAATACGCTATACATGTCTGAGGCACTTTTCGTTTGTGAGAAATGCTAGGACTTTAAAAAGGAAATCATGTAAATGACTGGGTATGAAGATACCAAATAGTCCATAACTCCAGATACAGGAGCTGAAAGGTCGGTCAGCAGCACCAACATAACATTTAAACTAAGACATTATCTAGTTGGCATCCGAATCTTTTCAAAAGCCTGGAAGCGAAAGCGATCACATTTCATCGTTCAGTTTTCCCGACAATGAACAATGTGTCTCTTGTGCTGCACTGCAACAGAACCTCTCCAGATCCACGCTGAAGTGTGCTTAAATCAGCTCAGGGTCAGACTGCTGTCACAGGACACAGTATAGTCGGCTGTTACAAAACCAGCTTGGGAGAGACAATGAAAAACTAACGGATGTTAACACTGCCTTGCCACCACATGCAAAGATGCTGACACACACACACACCCACACACAGAGAGAGCAATAGTAAGAACTGTACTTTGATCCTTTTCCCATTTAAATCATATTAAATGATTAGCTAATCATTTTAGACTATTAATGAATGTGTGATGGATACAGGGAGTGGGGTGGGCAGCGCTCGCCTAGTCTCGCGTTACCAGACTGTTGACTCACGCGATTTTACAAATGCTCCTCCAAACAGTCTGGACCAACGGAAGTCAAATCATATGTATGACAATTTTGCGATAAAACGGATGTGACGCATCCCCCTCACTTGGTGCGGCGTGTGTGTAATAAGTATTAGTATTATTTTTTATTATACTCAGATTTTGGGACCTGTAGTTCCAGACTCTAATATAGCATTCGGAGGATTGTGGAATAGTGTCTGGCTATGCGAGACTACTAGCACTCACCTGACTCCAGGGCACATCTGTAGTGATACTTGCAGGGGCAGCCTTTGAAAAAGCAGCCCAGCGTGGCACCTGAGCCGTGGCAGCCAGAGCACATCTGAAGACACAGCCCCGCAAAAAGAAACATCTCAAGTCATTGTTTTTTTTGGTGCTGCAGATCAAAACTTTGTTTTATAAACAATCAGACCATGTGAGGTCATGACAAGAAGCAGAAGTGGCATTATTAGGGTAGGGTGACATCAATTTGTAGATCATTTGTTCAATAGTGAAACATTCCGATCTAGAAGATTTGAATTTTTGCCCACCACTATTGTACAACAGTCAGTGTACTGTATAATACAGGGCTTGAGCGGTTAATCAGACTAATTGATAACATTTTGTTGATTATAACAAAATTCGAATTTCGTTGATTCGTTTATAGTATTATTATTATTTTTGTTAGTTAAGAGGTTCTCAAATTTGCTTTCGATGCATTTTCAGTTAATTGCCCTGCCCTAGCAGACATTTCATAATTAATTGTACAGGAAAAGGAGAAGAAGTCCGCACACTGTATAGTAACTCCCAGGCCTTCATACCTGACGAAGACCCATAAGGGGTCGAAATGTTGCCATCCTTCCTGTCTAAATAGATGTACCTGGGAGCTACTATACAGTGTGCAGAATTCCTCTCCTTTTCCTGTACGTATTTTTTTGGTTCAGCACCTCTACGTTTTTTTTAGAGATGTGCGTACTTTTGTTTTTGATATAAATTCATCATTAATTCCCTATAAATTAACTACAACTGTTTTGACAACAATCTGTTATTACTGGCCAGTGGCCTGCCAACTTTACCGTTTCCTGGGCGACCGTGACGGCCTCCTCCAGCCCGTAGACTTTGCCCTTCACCAGGAACACGCCCGCCGACCAGATGCCGCAGTCCTCATGGAACCAGTACTCGCAGGGCTCCAGGGGCACGACGGGAGGGCTGTACCAGTCCTCCTCCTCCTCCTCCGCCTCTGTGGGGTCTG
>OOFJ01103296.1:0-13617 GCA_900323375.1 Benthosema glaciale
CCCCGACTGACGTGGCTTTGTCAAATAATCTATTGACCACGATGTCCGTACGCCATACATCAGTCTGAATATCAAAGAGCAATTAATCGAGGAGAAATGCCAGCGTGCAGAGGGAGTAGGAGGGAGCGCTGGGGATATCAATGTGACAGGAAGCTTATACATGTGCTGTGTGGTGCACAAAACTCCCGGTTACTGTGTAATAACCGGTGATAGTCGGATTAATACTGTTTCAACCAATAACCTGAATTTATCTAGGTTTCTCAAAGTGGGGTGCCGTGAAGTTCAGGGGGGGTGCAGAATACTTTGATTATTATTTCATTGATAATTGAGCATTCTCAGACAAATATCAATGTAGGGGTCCTTGACATGAACATGTTTGAGAACCACTTTAACCTCGCTACGTCATTGTGGGCGACAATAATTAAAAAAGAAGCAAAGCCCTTGCATGTAGAAGGTCACAACACATAGTGAGATTGGCTACTTTTTTGGTCAATGTTCCCCATAGAATATGCATGCTAATTGGCTCAACTGGTCAAGGGTTTCATCAATAAAAAACCTTGATGGACTTGACCTGACTACATCCTAATTCTATCTTTGCATTCTGATACTGTCAGAGTCTAGAAGGGCAGATAAATCATTTAGAAATCTATTCCCCCAAGGAGCTCACATAGCAAGGGGTCTACACAGAAGTCACACGGATGTATGTTACCTGGATTATTTATTAAAGCAGCCGCTTTTGGTTTCTTAATACAATTTCATCCACAAACATGTACAGATGTCCTGAATTCCACAGAGCACCTGCTGTCGTATGTGTGCACGCACGCACGCACAAAGACATGCAAGCACGCACACACGCACGCACGCACGCACGCACGCACGCACGCACCCCCAGAGGTCACTGCTAAGTCTCATTACAGACGGGAAATGTACTGTCAGGATTCATCTACCAACTACACCTGAAACCAGAGAGGAGAGGGGAGGAGAGGGGGGATGAGGGGAGAGTGGATGAGAAGAGAGAGGAGAGGAGAGGACAGTTCATTGAAAAAAACGTCATTAAAAATAACCAACCGTGATGAAATAATCAATTGAAAATGAAATAAAAATGTGCAGAGGTCGTGGGGCTGTGGTCGTTAGACCATCATCGAGTGGGGCTGTCCGTTGTGACGACGGGCTCACGACCAAAATGTAGAAAAAACGAGAAACACATTTAGGAAGTTCCTATTCGGTTTCCGATCCGCTTTTTATTGCCGGTATACAGACTTTGTCCTACGTCGCGCTTGTAACCAACCTTTCTATAGGTGTGCATCAGACTATTGAAAAGTAACAGTTTTGGACAAATGAGGTTTCCATGATGAAGATACAAGGTTTCTGCCCGACAGACAGCGATGATTTTTTTATTATCTTTTTGCTGATGAGTTTGACTGGGTTAACCGCCAGCCCACAAAATAATGTCTCCATTTCCTGCCATTAACCAAAAGGGGTTAAACCACCTCCATTTGTGAAATGTGGTCTTGATGGCTCATTTATCAACCGCACTGACACACTGTAGATGGATGCACCGATACTGACGAGCAGGGCTGGCGCTTTAGCAGCCCAGGAGAGCAGAGGTGTGTTACATTAAAATATGTATCAGGGTGTTTCCATTTGTCCACTAAATTTCATAAAATCTTGTGAAATTTGTACAACATTTCAGATTTCTAAAGCATGACTAAAACTATATGGGATTTCAAAAGATTGACTAAAACTGCATCAAAATTTGCTGTCCAAATCAGCACTGTACTGAATGAAAACATACATGCGAAGCATTTTGGAGGTCCAAAAAATTGAACAAAGTAGGAATTAGGAATTAACACCACAGTGGGCTAGACATGCTGCTCAATACTTGTTATCTTTGTTGCCGAGTGCTTTGGACCCGTCAATAAGCACAGGAGATAGTAAATGACAGAGGATGCTCAGCCAGACAATCACCCTCCCTCCACCGTCAATGACAACATACAGCAGCCTCATGTGATTCCATACACATAGCACTTACAGTATGTTGTACCAGCAAGCTACTGAAACAATAAGGAGCCATCCCTCATTTGGAAACTAAGGCCTGTTTTACACCGGTAGACAAATCTAGCCTGAATGTAGCCTGAATCAGATCTGTGTCACTTCGAGATGACTTGAGTCACATACAGAGGTGGTTTCAAATCCGATTTAAATCCAATCTGAGGAGATCTGTCTCAGTCCCAATGCGACGACCAGATGAAGTGACCCAAGTCACATATCAAGAGCGCAAGTATTTTCATTTAAGTAAACAAGAGAGAGAGAAAACAAACGAGAGCAAAATAAAGAAACAAGCGAGAGAACAGAAAAGAGAGAAAATAGTGCAACATCTGTTTGTTTTATATAGGAATAATGTCACTTCATTATGTCGGCAGTACAGCAGACAGACGGACGGTGAAATCTGTGCCAAATTCCTGATGTCACTCGCTCATCCCGTGGGTCCGGGTTGCAGAAGTTTCATTTTAAATCGTCTCATATTAGAATTGTGGTCCAAAAATAAATAAACTGTCTTAGCGATTGTCAGGGAAGTGTCGCTTTATCGTTGTCTCTTTATCGTTACAACAGTCAAGTCAGTCAGTCAGTCAGTCAGTCAGTCATATTTGTCTGTTTCTAGCAAAAATGTTAATACATTTTTTTAACTTTAAAAGTAATTTGGTGGTAGTAACATCAGCATTTTCTCGCCGTCAGTTGATTCTTTATATCCATCTGAGTCAAACCGCCAGGATAATTTCTTTATTTTTAGAACACAGTTCTTATTTGACGCGATGAAAAAGTTCAAGAAGGGGGGTTTAAATGCAAACCAGGTAGGATGTGAAATGTCACTTTGGGGGTCCTGGGGGATGCCTCCGTACAAATACACTTCTCAAAATGTATGTACTTCATTACCGCAGTCTAAATCAGGCCTAAAAGATATGTCCCTTATTGAGCCAATATCTTTGTTCCTTATTTTTGAGGAATCAATCAAAGACAGACATCTTACAAGTTGTACTTGTACTCTTGTAATGTCGTCCTCACACTGACACCAGCCCTCCAGCAGCATATCCACTCATCTCCATCCTCCATACATCTGGATATAGCTACTTTGTACTTTCTGCACCACAGAGTGTCGAGGGCTTTTGTGGAAGATTCTTCCACGTTACCAAGTACAATGTTATTTCTTCCCAATGATCCATATCCCAGCAGAATACCGTACATTTGACCTTTAACTTCCCAACGTCCTTCCAACGATCAACGAAAGAATCAAGAGGACAGATGCAGTGTTCTTAAAGTCACTGGTGCTCTTTGGTTAAAACATGACGAAGCCATCAGTGTCAGATAAGTGTCGGCGACGTGTCGCCCTACTGGGCAATCGTCCTACAGGGGTGTCTTTGAGCTGGGCATCGTCATATTCTAATCCAGACCGAATGCCACAGCACTGGCCTCCAACCGCAAAAAACACTTTTTGTTGATAAAGTAAAGCTTTAGACCGCAACAGAGTCCAAGTGGATAGTTAAGACTCACCTCTGGCTTTCCTGTGAGGGATTAGGGGGAGGGTTAGTAATGTCCAACATACAGTACATACATGCAGTTAAGACTAAGGCTGGATGCAAGGGGTTGGGCTGTTATGTCTGGCAGACATGGTTGAGGGGTGATATGTTGCGCGTGCTGCACAGATCCATTCCCGGTCTTTAATGGGACACCCACCTGTGTACGTCTTCCACTGGAAAACTCTCTCTGCGTATGGGAAAAACTGTACCAAAAAACAACCTCTGCTACTGGAGAAAACTGAACCACAAAACAAGCTTTGTTACTGGAGAAAGCTGAACCAGAAACACAACCTCTGCTACTAGAGAAATCTGAACCGGGGCACATTTTCACACAGGAATGTTTAAACACCAGGAGTAATTCAATGCATGTCTCACTGTCAACGCCACTGAACAGAAAAGCAATGACTTCCTCTCTATATACGATGAATAAAACATTTCAGCCGGGGTTAAAACAGATAGAGAACATTTTGTTGTATAAAGCTGCCGTCCTATCGACAGACACAATCTGTGCCTCGCTGGAGGTGAGAGGAGTTGAGTCTGTAGCAAACCGGAGAACATTACACTGCCCTGAGGCGTCCGCCACGCTACACATGGAGATTAGTCTGGCTTTCCCTGGTACTGCGCTGAAACATCCTCACTTGAACCACTGAAAACCCCTCTATTCTTAATGAAAACAGACCCACTACTTGAGTAGCTCCCCTCTCCAAAAACACATAAAAAAATAACCAATCTTCCTCCTTACTGTATATAATAACACCTGATGATCATGTTTTAGGATGGAAAAAAATCACGGTACTCTGTCTTTAAAAGCCACACTTGTGTGAACTGTGAAGTGAGGGGCGCTCTTATCATCATACAGTAAATTACCATACAATTGATTAATTGATTGATTGATTGATTGATTGATTGAAGAGTTTATTAACAGTTTGGAGGATTACAGTACATTTCAAGCACAATTTCAACAGCGGCGTGTTGTTTATTTTCTTCCTTGTGTCTGTTGTAGGCTTCATGTTCACCATCGCGGGGGTGTTTCACTGGAACGGGTTACCCATATTAATCTGTGGCGTCCCAGCCTTCAGTTCAGTTCCCCGTGCGTCGCGTTCACTGGGGATCCGCCATATGTATTTTTCAGTAAGGGCGGTGTGGTGGCTGTATGTGTGTGCGTTCGTGCATGCTGGCTGCGAGGTTAGCCTGTGCAGTGTGTACAGATCCCTCCCTGCCTGCTCAATGCTCATAGTGGGAGTCGAGACTGGCTCGGTGGCTGTAGGAGAAAAGATAGCTGTAGCAGCAGCGGAGCCAATCAAATGAGAGCTAGGGAGCATGTGTTTACAAATGTTGTCTCTCCCTCCCAAAATGCATTTCGGCGGGTGTAGTGGAGTGGTGATCTTGTTTATTTTGCGCATTAAATGTAAATAGTGGAAGCAAACGGTTTGTGCTTGCAAGCAGTGCACATTGGGGCTAGATTACAGGGCTATTCTGCGCGACGTTCCTTGCGGCGGCGCTTGGTTCATGGCGCGAGGAGATAGGCCCCTAATATAAGAGTTTATAACAGAGAAAAGTGCATGTTGCCAGTTCTGCGTGAGTTTAGAAACCTGTGTGGACAGTGTAGAGTAGAACCTGGCAACTTGACTGTGTGGACTGTTCAAAGTGTTTACACTTTGTACTTGTTGGGTAGTAGATGGGTCCACCCTGTTCAATTCATAATAACATTTAGAGACATACAAATACTACTATATAGCCAAAATACAGGAAATCATAGTGGAGGTAGAACACAACACAACACATTCCATGATCAGCCAATCAAATAATTTATGTGGTAGGCCTACAGACAGACACGGAAAGCTGGCCATATAGGAACAATGAATATATTTCTGCTTAAAGTGCCCTGAGTGGCCCACCCGGATATTTACCAGCTGACATTGCATTGTTAACACAACCATACGAAGTTGATGTTTGCCGTTGTTCCCATTTGGAACCTCACCCTCCACTATTAGATCAGAGAAGGTGTTCCATCTGGAGCTCTCCTGGCAGAGGTAGAGCGTCTGAGTGCAGTAAAGATCACCCTGTTCGCAATATCAAGGCTTGCTATTTAGCCTAGACTGTATTATTGAGTAAATGGATTTATAGTGACTTTTCACCACGCTCTCCGGCTGATGAGAACTAGACCAATTCTTATTGGATTTTTATTGAGAAGAGAAGAGAAGAGAAGAGAAGAGAAGAGAAGAGAAGAGAAGAGAAGAGAAGAGAAGAGAAGAGAAGAGAAGAGAAGAGAAGAGAAGAGAAGAGAAGAGTGGACAATGGAGGAGAGGAGGATAGAGGAGAGGAGAGGACACAGTACCTAAGTAAAGGCAGAATGGATGGCGACGATGTGGAGGGCTGCGTGGAGGAAGCCTCTCATGTGGATCTGATTCCTGACAAACCCAGAGGCTCCTCAGCAGGAGGTGTTCCTGCCAATTTGTCCTGGTCTCGTCTACATTCTGCTCTGATACAAGAGAGAGAGAGAGAGAGGCTGTCTAAGGACGAGCGTAGACAACAGCTTTACTGCAACGTGAAGCTTTTAATTTTTCTATTATCATCTGTCTACTACGACCAAAATAAAAAATAAAAAACAATATTCCCCATAACTAGCTGATGGCTTTCTTTGTTGTAGCAGATGTGCAAGTGAATTGCTTTTATGCTTTCTGGGCTCAGACACAGCGGATAAAATAGACGGCGGATCATTAAAAACCTAACAAATGGTCCGCTTGGCAGACACTCCTCAGAATCCTGGACTCAACCTACAAACTCTTGCCACTTTTGACGGGTTCAAACGTCTCGTCAACATCAATCCGCTACTTTTTTCTTTTTTTTTTTGCCATTCCAGAAATGTTTTGGAGCAGCAAATGAGGATGTGATTGGCTGATATGCTGCGGCCAGTTCCCATTTTCGTCTAGAGAGAGAAGTGGTGCTTCTCAAAGTGGGGCCTGGAGGATCCTTGAGGGTCTCGTTTGAAGCACGGCATAGATAGCTAGTTGAACCAATCACATTGCTTAAAGCAATGTGATTGGTTGTGTACTTTAGAATAAACATTTCTGTCAACTAAAATTTGCATTATAGCCTGCAACAATACATATGAAGCATCATATTTAATGAATGCTCATTAACATGTATTTGTATGTAATCATTATGATAGGCTAATATAGCCAGTGTTGACTTCATTATAAGACTCAAATATATTTGCGGCTCCAGACATATATTGTATTCATGTTTTTGGTCCAAATTGGCTCTTTTGACATTAAAGGTTGCCGACCCCGAACTATACCTGTTAATATAGTTAACAGGTATAGTTCGTATACCTGTTAACTATATTATAGTTAACAGGTATACGATACCTTAATGATCATTACGGTATCGTATAACTTAATGATAATTTTGTCATTCTCCTGAAGAAGTAAACTAAACAAAAGGACGGAAACAGCGCGAAAGAAAGCAGTTCACGAGTTCCGAGAACTCAGCAGGTTTCTTTTTCTGTCTTGTTCCCACCTCCACTCCTTTCTCGTCTTCTCAGGTTTGTTTTTTGCGTGCCTCATTTTGATCGTTTTTATGTGCCTCAATTTGGTGTGACCGACTCCTTTCTCACACTCATTGGGAAGCAGATATGTCCCCCCCGGCCAGGAGGGATAATAATTAGATTCTGGAATGCAGAGAATAAATTGTGGCTGAATGTCTGCACACATGCACGCCACATAAATTATATGCACCCAACACACACACAAACGCATGCACACGCGCGCGACACAGACCAGATTATGCAAATCAAGTAGCTCCATGCTTCCTTTGAAAATGTGCAGAACGAGGGAATTTGGAGATCCCGCCGAGGGTTGCGGGGAAGATAAGCGCAGGGGTTCACGAAGAGGACGCAAATTCAGACCAATTTACGTCAATCTGCGCTTGGCATATATACATAAAAGTACCTTCCAAAATGACGTGATGGATCGCATTGTTTTCGCAACTCCTTGCAACTGCCATTGGGGATAATGGTTGCATGTAGTTGCATGTTGCGAGGAGTTACATTGGTGTGGACTGGCCCTTAACAGAGTCAAATAACAAAAAAGAATAGACAGTTACATCATTTTAAAAATCTAAATCGGACCTGATACATTAACTCGACAACCAGTCAGAAACTGTAAATGTGTTTAGGTCAAGGTGCAAGTTTGTCCATATGTTAAATATGACAATGTCCACCTTGTATTTACCATGCAGAGAATCACTGTGTACTGTATATTGATTTATATCCATAATATTACATTTCCCCTTAAAAAAAAATGCACTATCCAAAATTTTTGTAGTTTATTTTTTTTCTTAAATAGCCGTTTAGATTTTAAATGATTGACTCGTATCGCCATGAACAAACTACTGTAATATCTGTGCATCATATCGTCAACCATTTATCGTGACGCCTATCGTATCTCTGTTAAAATGTATCATTACAGCCCTAGTGTGCCGGGTTGAGATAGCCTAACAGAGAACATCTGTGAGAGGATTCACTTTGTGTGCGGGATGATGCAACCGAATTCAAAAAGCAGTTGGAGTCATGAAACGCCTGCAGTGTGCAGGCCGGCTTAAGAGAGCAAATTGACCGCATCATGCTGAAACAAAAATCCACTCTTCAGCCCCATTATCAGTGATGGAAGTTATTCTGCCCTCTATTGAGCGTAATAATGCCCGGTGGTGTGTGTGTGGTTCGTCGTAGGGACGGTGTCGCGCGGCCGAACGCAGCCAAATCTACAGGCCCACGCCGTGTCGAGGATGCGGTGTGGTGTGGGCTTGTAGATCGGCTGCGTGTTCGGTGAGCGACACGGCCAGGCGATTAAGTATAAACCGAGCCTCGAGTGCATATGACACTCACAATCCCATGCTCATTCAACTGATATAGCTCCCCTCCTCTCTCTTCTCTCTCTGTTCTTTTTTCTCCATTTTCTCCCTTCAGGGTTCTTGCACAGCTATTAGATCTTGTACCCAACACCTCTCTCTCTCTCTCTCTCTCATTCTCTCTCTCTCATCTTCTCACATGTACTGCCGCCATTTCTGGTCCTCCATCGCTTATTACCTTCTGGCTGTGCATAGGCTGTTAAATGAAAATAGACTTCCAAGAGCCATACCGGCCCCAGTCCATCCCCCTTGCATCCCCCACTCTCCTTATGCTAAACGCTGTTCATCAAAGGTCTTAAGTGCTGGCGATTTCCAGTGTGAGAACTCCCCGGACGCAATTAACCGGCAAATTGGCGGAGTTCAAACATTGGCTGAAAATGATAGCGGTTGTTGGCCACAGTGTGTTATTCTCTGCAGGAACTGCGCCGTTCTCGTCAGAAAGCCAACGAGACGCAGGCGGGTGCCGTTTTCTTTCATGTGTTTTTGCTGCGTTCTGTTCAGAGTGCTGGGCATTTACGCAATGTTAGCAATTAGTGGGGATGCTGCACCTACTGTGCTGGCATTTACCAATTTGTTATTCATAAACTATTAATTATACATATAATTTGACCCTGTGCCTCCCTGCTTGGCATTCAGTATCAAGGGTTCGATTGGTGGTGCTACAGTACATGTTGCTACATACTTGTAGCATCGTGTCCAGGGGGTAGCTTGTACATCAAGCTGCCTCACGCCAACGAAACAATGGCTCGGCAGAGTTCTAGGCTTCCCAAAGAAACTAAAACTGATTGAGAAGTGAGACCACTGTACAATGCCAATGAATAGTTTTAATGCCTTAAAACTGCTATGTTTACTACTTTTTATTCAAAACAAACAAACAAACAAACAATTAGAATGAGACTTCACAGAGTCAGTCTGGAAGATGTTTTTTTCTTTGTTTTCCTTCGTTTGAAGGCATTCTTACTATGCATTGCACAGGGATAATTATGGAACAAACACATGCAGTGCACGCACGTGCACGCACACACACACACAAACGCAAGCATGCACGCAACAATATTTAAAGCACAGGTCTTCAACAGGGCTTTTTTGGATAATTGAACCACGTGAATTCCAACATCCCTATTCTGAATCTGAGAATTGATAATATCCGAATAATATATTTGAAGCCATCTATATGAAATCTATGGAAAAGTTTATTCTGCAATTCTTTTTTATTTTTTTAAATAAAATAATTATGTTGCGTGTCCCTGCTTCTGATCTCTCTCTCTCTCTCTCTCAGCCAAGGGGTCCTTGGGCTGAAAAACGTTGAAGACCCCTGCTTTAAAGAAGTGCATATTTTGTGCGAACGCGGGTGTGCTGATGCGGTACAATGGATGTGGCCCAGGCGCCCCTGCGGCTGCTCGTTGGGGGGGGTCTGATGCCCATTGTCACCATGAAATGACCCATATCGCAATAATAGCACTTTAAGTATGCATGGATTTCCACATGAATACAGTGAATTAGCACAGCGTGAAATTATTATTCATAATGTTTGACAAATAGAGGAGGAAGGGGAAGCCGCTGCTGATACCAATCCAGCCAAGACGAAGAGATGGGGAGAGAGGTGGAGAGAGAGAGAGAGAGAGAGAGAGAGAGTACTGTAATACTGTAAAATGACAGACGGAATACTTTTGTACATTTCATAATCATAAAACCCTGAGGCTACACACTCAGGGGACCAAAGATGATGCCAGCTCTAAAGTGTACCCTAATTAATCAGCGGCTTGTACACTATAGCTTCACCAATGTGAGCCAAACCTCTTTTTTTATACAGTAGTACAGCAACTCCAACTTGATGCCAGATGACAGTTACGTGAGCTTCAAAATGATGACGATAATGCTGGAACTAGAAACACGAAGGATTCAAACCCACCACCTGCGCAGTGGTGGGAAGCCACTTGGCCACTGTGGTGAATGGTGCCTTTATGTAGCGCCTTCAAGGCGCTTCACAATGTTCATTACATTCACTCACACGCACGCACGCGCGTGCACACACGGCAGTGGCAAGGCACCAACCTGCTCGTCAGGAGCAATGGACTCTATGCCCCCAGAATGCGTACACTCTCAGAGTTACACATGGGGGCAGCTGTGTCTGGCTCAGAAGGTAGAGCATGTCGTCCAATGATCGGCGGTTCGATTCCTGACTCCTTCTGTCTAAATGTCGAAGTTGGTACCTTCCATGGTTTCTGTCGCAATCGGTGTATGAATGTGTGGGTGAACGTAATGCAATGTAAAGCGCCTTGGATAAATATAAATAAATGCACCATTTTGAGCCCACTCAAGGCAACATGCACAACAGCACCCTGTTTGACCAGAATGGAACACAGGCTTCATTAGTGTCATTAACACTGACTGTTTGTACAGAATGAAACAGTATCAGTAAGTAATAACACCTGTGAAGGAAGTAGGGAAGGGGCTCAAGTTATTTCCTAAATGGTGTGTGTGTGCATAGAGCCGATTAGAGGTCTGTGTCTTGCTCAAGGACACATCCCAGCAACTCGGGATGCGGGGGCAACCTTGTTTCCTGAGTGCCTAATTCTGTTGTTTTGAATGTTCTCCCAGCTAACTATACTTATATAGCCATCCACCTGATAATAAGCCTTGTCTCTTTCATGTATTGGGAGGACGAGCCCATTAAGTGAAACTCAAACATCATGCTTCATCATTAGACCATTACCGCTCCCATGTAATCCCGGGCTTATGAATTAAATTACCTGTGTCCTACATGACTTTAATGGACTCCTGAAGAGAGGGGCTTTAAGCCCAGCGCCCGGGCTAATGATATGAACCGGCTAATTCCCCAGAGTTTCCTCATTAAGCTTACCTTAACCCTTCAACATTCGCAGCACGTATAATCTTCTGAAGGCTGAAGAGCTGGGAAAGGTGTTTAACACAATGACTGCCACAATTGTTTCAGCCTCTATCCATTCATGTGCCATGGGTATTTTAAAGTGAGGTACCTTATTCAAGGGGCAAAAATTGCCCCAGGTCATATTCTTAACTGGAGTTAGCTCACGGATAAGAAACCCTATCGCGAACCACCCAAGACATGATTGTTTTGTCTCTTATCACACTGGCACCCGCGTGCACGCACATGCACGGTTGTATTTGTATACTTGTGAGGGCATCAGAATTGTAATTAAAACAGCCCAAAAATATCAGAAAGTTGCCAAAACGTAGCAGATCTAGAATCGGCTAATGGGATAGATGTTATGGCTATGTTCTTGGGTGTGACGCCTGCCATGTCTTAAAGAGACTATTAAGTCCAACCCCACTGCCCCCAGACCCATAGAGAGAGAGTTACATCACTAGCATAGACTCCCATTGTAAGAATGAACATGCATGCACGCACGCACGCACGCACGCATGCACGCACACAGAGGGTGGCAAAGAACTGAGTCAAGAGATATACTTGTCTACTGGATTAAGATTCACCTTCGTTCTGGATTAACCGCAGACAAATAACTTGTGTTATCCAGATATCTATGAATATTTGATGGAATCATGAATGCAGCGGGGTCTATAGCAGGGGGGAGGACAAGCAACACTATTCATAATGAATAAGGCATTAGCCACAGCAGTTATCCTGCCAATAGACATGTCCTCCATACAGCCAGGGCCCTATTCTGCGCTTCTAAAGTACCAGGTCTTATGACAACTTTAGAACTGGAACTCCTGTGTGAGTATTTTGTCTTTTTGTCTCATTGTTGTTGGCATTGATTGGGCCACTGCCTCCAACAGTATAATATAACATAACATAACACTAATTACTAAACTGTGCCAAGTCCAGTTATTATGTCCTGACAGGGAATCATTCAGAACAATGCTGGTCCATATTATGTATTTAGGATTAGGAACAGTAAACTTTGAAACAATTGGCAGTTCCCAGTATCGACTTCAGGCCAAGGACCCCTTATGAGTGGTAAATGGTGCATTTACATATAGAACCTTTATCCAAGGTGCTTTACGATGTCATTCACACGCACATCCATACACCGATGGCGGAGGAAACCATGTGAGGCAACCAACCAAGCAGGCACTGCTTTTCACTACTTTCAGGTTGGGACTCAAGAGTGTCCCCTGGTTGGGGGCGAAGTGTGTGGAAGGAACACGTTATTCCAACCAGCTCCTTTCTCCTCCGCCAGGTACCTCTGCTGACCAGTATCCCAACACATACAAGTATGTATATTGTAGATACCTGTGTGTGGGACATGTGGAGAACATGCAAAAAGAACCTTTCACCAAACTCACACATAACAGGGTATGGGCACTGTAGGACACTGTGGGTGAATGTAATGCACAATCTATGTAAAGTGCCTTGGATAAAGGTGCTATATAAATGCACCATTTACAATGTCTTTCTGATGCACACAGTGACCATCTGAACAGACAGGCAGGCAGACGTAATTGGTGATTCTAAACCTTTTGAATGTCAAGCACACCCAGTTGTGCCCTTAAGCATTTAGGAGATAGTATGAGCGTTGTTATTACATATGTGGTGTGTGCGTGTGTGCGTGCGTGCGTGCTTTAAGTAAAGCTTTCTAGTGCTACAGTCTCTCGTCTCACATTTACTATCTCTCCACCGCAGACAGACAAACCTCAAGAGGAATTCATATCTTTCGCCACCCAGCAATATATCCCAAAGTGCAAAATAGTAGTGAATGTAGATCACCGCAATGGCCGGCATGCCAAATAACTTTGTCCCGGCCATGGAGAGGGTCAGACAGACATATCAAGATGTTACCAGAAACCACTTGGCATTTCTTGGCCGGAGGTAGAGAGTGGTTTAACACATTAAGTAATTTTCCATTTTAACCACCATAACCGCTATTTTATACTGTACTATTAAAAAAATAGCAGATACACATCTATATGTGGACCTGAATGGACCTGAATGGAAACAAGACCGCAAGGACTTTTTTCGGTGTTCCCTTTGGCTGTTGTGTTTGACTGTACCCTGTACTGATTTCATTCGTGTCTGACTGTATGCTGTACTAATTTCATTTCTGCCAATAAAGTATTCAATCAAGCAAAAAATATAATAATAATACATACAAATAAATAAATAGTTAGTTATAGTTATCGATAACTG
>OOFJ01103310.1:0-10260 GCA_900323375.1 Benthosema glaciale
GGGCAGGATACTCTTATCTCCATATTCTAACTTTTTGTGTTTTGTTTTTTGTAAATTAACATCCTACTTGAGCATACTACAGCATCAGCATCACACAAGAGCATCACCAGTAGCACATCCACAAGCTCAAAACGTTTTAGGTTTATAGATCTGCAACTTTTGCGGTTTTGGAATTTGAATCCTAGAAAGTGTGAGGTTTCCACCCGACAGAGACAGACAAGTTGCCGGTGTCTCATGCTGAACTTGTAGACCTGTTATTTTCAGTGTGCAACACTATCGTATAACGGGACATAAATGAAGCATTACAAACATTTCTCTCATCATTCTGACACATAGGTATTAATAATACATTTTGTTCCTTCCAGGATCCCTCTCTAAACCACAAGGCCTACAGAGACTCTGTTAAGAAGATGAAGGCTCCAAAGATCCCCTTCCTCCCTCTGTTACTGAAAGGTGTGTGCATTACCCCTGTTATATCATTTATTATAACCTATATCACAGGTTCCTGGAAATAATCTATTTGAAATGGGTGAACCCCTCCATCCTGACCAGAACTTGGACTTGTAGAAGTTGAGATTGGTGAAAATAGCAGATCTACAAAGGTCACAGACTCAAACCCTTTGCAATATTAGGCGTTGTCAGCTTGCAGATCGTCTATTTTATTTCCACAAGACTGTGGCAATTCATCATAGTCTATTCTGTTTAAATGTTTTTTTTTTTAATGCAATATTTATTTGAGCTGCCACATTGTCTCTTCATGTGTGTGCCACTTCAAATGTGTCCACCAGATGGTGTCGTAGCTCAACTAGTTGCCTTGTAGACTAATTATTGATTGGCTTGCTTGATTGAATACTTTATTAACAGTTTGCAGAAAAAAGCACAGGAAAGTAGAATTCAATACAAGGTCTGCTAAGACAATTTAAACCCCAAGAAAGCATATGGCTTGTTTCCATTGGTGTCCTTCATATTCAATTCATCAGAGATGTTTATTTATAGAATTATATAGTATCCATTTATATTTTTATACAGTACTGTATGTGCTATTTAAAACAAGAGAAAGAGCTATACTGTACAAATACATGTAATACTGATTTGAATTAGACTGTGGTTGTGTGTTGCAGATATCACATTCATTAATGGATTACTGATTCTAATTTAAATGATTGTATTTCTTGAAGAAATCACAATCATTCATATATTCCTGGTTCTAATTAGAATGGTTGTGTATCTTGCAGATATAACATTCATTCATGAAGGCAACAAAACATTTCATGATAATCTGATCAACTTTGAGAAGCTGGTGAGTAAACAACACTTAGAACAAGTATTGATGAGTCTACTGCTACACTACTGCTACAATTAGTCATGATTTTCTTAGTGGTTGATTCTATCAATTAACTTTTTTGATTAACTGAATAACTTGTTTGGATAACATTTTCTTATTTTTATACAGTACAGTATACAGTATAATTTGTCATATTTTTGGGATTTTATTTTTTAACTAAATTGATTATTTTGATGAATCACTTAAGCCTAGCCGCAATTTGCAACTCTAGATTTTATTTTATAATTGGATGAATCTAGAGTTGCAATACCCTCCGTTGACTCCCTACTCATTCAGTTTTCATCTGCGATCTGCTTGTATTAAATAACGTTAAAATTTGCAACATTGCAACTCTAGGCCAAGCTTGAAGTATCCTCTTTCAATCTGCCAACATTTTGTGTCATAAAAACCATAGACATGTTATGAGCTACTTTCTGTCAAGACATTCTCAGCAGGTGATATTTTTTCAAAGTGCTGGAGTTTGGAAGCACTGGTCGTAAGTCACTGAACGGCCCTGCTTACCACCTGTTTCACATTTGCACATAATGCACGACCCGTTAATAAAAAAGGATTGCTTCCAAACTCCAACACTTGAGAATGTCTTGACAGAAAGTAGCTCATAACATGTCTACGGTGGAGTTTTATGACACAAAAGCTTGGCAGATTGAAAGAGGATATTTCAAGTTTGGCCTAGAGCTGCAATGTTGGTGAGTTTAACTTTGTTTAATACAAGCAGATCGCAGATGAAAATTGGATGAGTAGGGAAGGAGGGTATTGCAATTTGTAACTCTAGATTCATCATTATAAAAAAATCTAGAGTTGCAAATTGCAAATCTAACTTTAAGCCTACTTTGTCGTACAACAGTGTTGATCAAACACAGCAAAAAGGCATGTGGCATTAACGTATTGTGAGCTTGTAGAAACACATTTTATTTATTTATATATTTTGGAAACATTTTGTCTATACTGGCACTGTATGCCAAGATTAAATGTTATATATAATAGTTTCAGTGCATTATTAGAGTCACAGTCTAATGGTGTTGATGTGTGTTTTGTTTTGTCTTGCAGCACATGATAGCAGACACAGTGCGGCTCATCAGACACTGTCAGACAGATCATCTAGGTGGGTTTTCAGCTTAACACCTTATATGGTTGACCAGAGTCCCTCAGGGCTATATACTAGGATCTTTTCTGTTTTATTGTGTGGAAAGTGGCAAATTTATGGTGCTGTATGTTTTGTAATAATAATCTGAATCTTCCAATAAATAACATTAATTGTAGTGAATTGAATCAAAATTGTATGTAGCAGGGTAGTGTAAAGTATAATACTCAATAATACTCACACAATGTTCTGTGTGTGCTTTGTTTTTCTTACCCTGACAGGAAACGGCATCACGGAGAAGGGCAGCCCTGACGTCAGCTCCTACATCCATCACCTTCTGATCATCGACAATCAGCAGACTCAGTTTGAGCTGTCCCACAGACTGGAGCCTCGGACATAGACAGAGAGTCATAGACACACAGAGAGACAGACAGACTGGAGCCCTGGACAGACACACAGAGAGACAGACAGACTGGAGCCCTGGACAGACACAGAGAGAGACAGACAGACTGGAGCCCTGGCCAGACACACAGAGAGAGAGAGTCTCTTTATTCTGGGCCCCACACTGTCAGTCAGTCAGTCAGTCTACGATTTGCCAAGGAAACACCTGCCTACATAACTGCCTATATCGCTGACACAGTGACAACACTGTCGGGCAGAAACCTCTCTCTCATCTCCATACTTCTATAAATGAATGCCCACTTAATAATTCTACAGCAAAAGTATCCAAAGTAGTAGATCTACAATTGTAGAACTTTTTCTGTTTTTTAATTATTATTATTTTGAATCCTGAAAAGTAACCGTTTCGGACACACAAGGTTTCCACCCCCCAACAGAGACGGTATATTACCATGATAAGCAATGCCACACCATTATAGTACCAAAGAGTCTCCAGTCCTACGTGAGTGCAGTCGGTCTCGCCAGGAGAACGTCAGATCTCATGAACGTCCGATCCGATGATCGGTATCGCTACATCTCGTGAGAGTGTGTTGATTTCTGCTCTCCTAAACAAACCTGACAGATATTAGGAAACTAAGGATATCCCCTACCCAGCCCACCAAGCTCCTTGCTACTGATCAGCACACCTCTCAAGTCAGCGCTCAGACGAAGCTGCGAGACCCTGGCCCGGCCACAAGAGGGAGCCAGTCAACCAGGAATACCAGAGTGGATTATGTGTATATATTTTCATGAAGATTCACTGCTAAAACATACTCTGCACTCATAGGTGGAAACCATCCTGTTCATCAAAATAACATCTAGGTCAACTATCTGAATACTGATTCTTACAACCACAAGCCTCCAACACAATCTGCTTATGGTAGCCGGCCCTACAGTCCTGAGTGTTACTTTAACTTAGAGTATAATCATCACTTAACCAAATATTCCCTTACGTACAGTACAGGAACATTTGGTTTTATTTGCTATGATATCTAACAAATCAACAACTCAACAAATCAATTAATTTAACTCTGAGTTAGTTATTTAGTAACCTTTATGGGATCCATTTGTACACTCCTAGAGTTAGATTAACACTCAGGATTGTGTTCTGTGCACTATCCAAAACAACCAAAGAGGTCAGTGCTCTGTGATAAACACATTGAATAAACCCTGGTTAACCAGCGTCATAGCCATACTGTAGCTCATCAAACAGTACACTATGAAATCTTGTGTGTTTTAAAGGTTGTGTAATTGATCTCTTTACAAAAGGTTTTTGGTTTAAAAAGGTTAAAGCTCTATATTCCAATATGGCTGCAGTGTTTGTTCAATAACAGGGTTCTCCCCATCTCGCTGTATAGTAAAAACAAAATACATTCTCAGGTGGGACACCAATAGGAGAGAGAGAACCCATCAGCTTCAATTGTAGTGTTCAGTAACATTTTTTTTTTCTTCCTTTGTTCACATATGTCACACTCATATGTGTATGAGTTCTCTTCTCTCTTCTGATTGGATAATATTTGAATCCCAATCTGACAACGTATTACCACTTTACAAAAGAGCTAGAGAGGGAGACCCGTTTCTGAACAAACATTAAAGCAATTATTACTATACAAATATAGAGAAATATCACGGAACCCCCCCTTTAACTCTGAGAATGTACAAATGGAATGTACACATTTGCACATTCTTAGAGATACAAATTAATACATTAACATGGGCTTTATTGTTTACAGAATAATCACAGCAATCTATTTTCCTATGTTATGTATCATTTTCTCTTTGTTGATAACAATAGTGTACTGTATTTAGCTATGAAAACATAACAGACAGATGTACAGTTAACTAGTGTTTTCATAATGAGTTTTGCAATACATTTTAACATAGTGAAATCAGCAGTAAATGTATGACAAGACATGAATGAGGCTTTATCACGTGTCATTTAAGCAGTGCTGTGTGTGTGTGTGCGTGCGTGCGTGCGTGCGTGCGTGTATACAGGTGGGAGTGACTATGGATCATATGACTATATTGTATCATGATTCGTGGGCCATGATTTGCTAAGATCACAGAGTTATTTGATATTGTGCTGTGATTCTGCAAATCATTAGGGTTTTGTATCAATCTCTCACTTGTGTTGACTGCCGTCTTTGCAGTATTAAAAAAAAAAACTAGCCATTGCATAAAAAATACTTAAAAAAAATCAATGCATTTTATTTTATTTATGAGTGAAATTAGAACAACAAATGAAGCATTTATACCTGTTTGACTTGATCTGCATCCATTAAATGGAACACAGAAGGTCACGCTTACTATGAAAACCTCTCCCGTCCGTTAGTCACTCACATCTCCATATATAGATAGACGCTTTAGACCCTTACATCCCCATATATGGTTGTCACTTGTCAGTCAGTCCGTCAGTCTGACATCAAACCCTCTACACTCAAGACACACTATATATGGCCATGAACCCTAGCTATACCCGTTTTTCATTGTGCATTTTTTTGTCAAAGTTGATCCCATGCCAAAGCGACAGCACTCACCCAGCAGTCTGCCGTCACCCAGCAGTCTGCCGTCACCCAGGCAGATGCGCCCACGCCCCGATCTGCCCCAGCAGCGTGACCTCGACATCATCAGGGATCTCCATATAATTTATGTGACGTAGACAGCATCGTCAGGGGCCCTTCCCTATATATGGGAATGTCAATATATGTAACTTTTTCTTCAAATGTCAATATATGGCCATATCATGCCTCCATTTATGGTCACACCTCGTAACATCACACCTCCATATATGGTCACGCCTCATGACATCAGGTGACATCATGGAGAACCTTAGATCTTGTGCTTTTTTTTTTCAAAGTCACTGACTCATCTAACCCTGGATAACCATACATGGAGAAGCCGGGATCATCACCTAGATCTGCAGATATGGAGCCGGCCAACAACTCTACATCTGACCTCAAACCCTTATATCTCCATATATGGAGCTGACCTGTTCTGACATTCCTTATGTTGACCTGACCTCGTCAAATCTTGTACACTCAAGACACGCTCCATATATGGGATATGGCCAGTACAGAATTAATTCCATATGTTGATCTGACCCTCACATGCCAAAGTGCCTGCACTCGCCCAACCGTCTGCCGTCACCTAGGCGGATACGCGCATGCTTATCGCCCTCAGGGCGTCTTACTGGTATAGGCATTTTGTTCCCTCTGTGTTCAGCCACTGTATGCTGGGGGTGTTTTCCTGCAGAAACAGCACCATCTGCTGTTTTTTCATTGCTGATCGGATGTTGGGTCGTGTATGGTAATATGTAGTTTTGATGTAATGTGTGGGAGAGGAGTTCTAGCCAATAACAGCGCAAGGATGTGTTCAACCGTAGCACATAGTTTTATAAGGAAAATGCGGTACAATATATATTTTCCCTCAAATATATTAGTTTTACCAACATTGTTCATGTGAAATTGTTTGTTTATGATTATCATGAGATTATGAGATTATTCTGAAATGATGAGTATCGCCTGGGTGCATGTCCCAGGTGTCTGTGCCACCAGGGGACAAAGGAAACAGTGATCTGTAGCCGGAGACAGCCAGAGTGAGAGGAGAGGTGGGGTGTTGAAGATGTTTGTTCACCCATGTTATTAAAGGAAAAACGGGCGATAGCGGCCAAAACTCAATCGAAAATAGTCGAAAGTGGCCCTTTTCCATATGTTTTGACCACTACCTCTGGAGTGGAAAGTCCAATCTGCTCAGTTCAGCAGCTGTTTGCATGACTCTGTAGACATGTTTGGGAAAGCATCTGTAGCAACTCCTGGGGCTCTAGGTGGTCTTGTATAGTTTGTGTATACGGTGTGCCGGCACTGAACACCACTCACTTACAAAACACTGGATGTTGCCTGCCTACATCATGCACCTTTGAAGTGGTTGCTTTCACACTTTACCAGATTTAGATAATTTATATATTTGAACTAATAATAAAACACATTGCCTGTCTAATAAGCTATAAACTGAAGTTCAGAACTGGCCAGAATGTCCAGAAGAACTTCAAATAACAAGTAGGCTACAGATTGTGATATGACTAAATGTATCCCCCATACTACCCTTGAACGACACTGAATGTTACAGGGAATGCATGTGTGCGTGCATACTGTATGTACAAGCGTGCGTCACAGTGCGTGTGGGTGCATGAGTCATGGTTCCACATCAAATGCCAGTGCCCCTCTCTCCCTCTCTCCCTCTCTCTCTCTCTCTCTCTCTCTCTCTCTCTCTCTCTCTAATTGCTGGTCTTTTGAGAACTACTTTAGCTGTTGACAATCAGTGGAGGTGGTCAGTCAGGCAGCAAACACCCAAACTCTGGTCTCTGTGTTTGGCATTAAAAGCAAAAACAGCATTTTAAATGGACACTTGGGATCATGCAGTTCATGTTAACTACCACACCTGTTGGCCACATAGGAAAGTGCATAAAGGGTTAATTTCATAGAAAACAAGTGAACCAAAATCACACTTTTGTGTTGTTACTAAGAAGTTACAGTATGTCGCTTTTCATGATCTTTGAGTTATGAAAAACAACATACTATAGTATGTCATCTTTCAAGGTTTCGACATTCATTATTTTGGTTGTTGAAAAACGATATAGTATGTTGTTACATATTTTCCATTTTTGTGTTTTTTCGTAAAAGAAGGCCCTGCTTGATCATACTAGAGCGTGACACAAAAGCATCAATAATAGTTGTGGTGTGGTGTGAAACGTCCCTTTTCACATGAAATATGAACACATTCTTTTCACAGAATCAAATGGGTTTATTTGTCACTCACTCATACAAGGCAGTACAATCAGTGAAATGTTGGATAGAATCGTGCCAACACTTTACTACTGTACCTACCAAAAGCTTTCTGGTAGGTAGAGAGAGAAATGTGTTTTAACTAGAACAGAAATACTTGAATTCCTCCAAATATTGACCTGATAAGATCCTCAATCTATTATAACACGTATCAAGATTGAATGTGTGTAGAAAGAAAAAAATGGGCCGGGGGAGTATTTTCAAAGTATATTTCAAAGGTTCAAGGTTCTTTGTTTTTCTATTGTTATGTTGTGTCTTGTGTACATAATATACAAGGTAGATAATGTCTATTGTCTCTGTGCTTTTTTCCTGTAAATTAACCCACTACTCCATCATACTACACTGTCAAACAAAAGTAGCAGATCCACAAACTCTGACCTGCGCTTTGACCTTTGCCGTTTTTTAATTGTGTGTTTGTGTTGGACATATGAGGTTTCCACCCGACAGAGACGACGACGTGTATGTACTTCTTCCTACACCACAATTGCGAAAATAGCTCAACTCCAAACTTGTAGATGGATTATTGCATTGGGGTTGGATTCCACAGTACATTGAACACTGCATGTCTGTACTGTATAACAACACAATCTTATATGATGTTATACAATAACTGCAAAATAAGTATAGTGATGGTATCTTTTGAGTCGTGTCATGTGAGGGGGGGTGGGGGGTGACTCAAATGTCAGTGATGGAAAGTATACTACGTATATTTACTTAAGTACAACTTTGAGGTATTTGTACTTTACTTGGGTATTTCCAATTTCCAATACTTTTACTTCTACTCCACTACATCTTTTACAATATTGTTTTGAACACTTTGGTACTAAATACTATATAGATTTTTATTATTATTACAAAACATACATTAACCACTTCAGCCCTATATACATTTTGACGAACAAGCTCACAATGCGTCGCGATGTGACACATTGTGAGCTTGTAGATTTGCTATTGTCAAAAGATTTGCAATACATTTGAAAACTTCAAATATGGGACATTCAGCATGCTGAGTACTTTTACTTTTTGGTACTTTAGGTAGATTTAGGCCTACATGTTGAGTAATGGATTTTGACTTGTAACAGAGTATTTCTATATTAGCCAGTACTACGAACACCAGACTTTATCTCTATATTACAATATTGATACTTTTAAACGCGAGTACTTTTTTTCCCACCACCACCGCACGCCAGATGCCCCCGCTGACTTTAACCAGGTGTCCCGGTTGGCCTATAACAGCCCTATCTTGTGGCATGATGACCCCCCGTGGCGCTGGGGTCCTCGCACCCTGCCATTTCCTGCCAGCGCTGTATCATTTCCCTGTCACCAAATGACTGGCCTGCTGCTGTGGCGTGCTAATGAGAGGAAGAAGAGGAGGCTGTAGTCTATTCAATACAATACCAACGGGATCAATCCGCTGACATCGCCATCCCACCACCAGCCATTTTGGCAACGGGAAGAAATTAAGAGCAAAACGCCACCAGCTGTTTGCAGTTAAAGAGAATCTCGGACACGAAGGGAACAACAAGGCAACAAGGGGTGATTTGCGTCGGCAGCAAGCGATTTAACGGCTATAATTTGTAAAAAAAAAAAAATCTAAACGTGGCATCAGTCATTTCGTTGTTGCTGTCCTGCAGATAATTGGTACATCCAAAATCTGTGCTCCAAATTCCAATGGAACCAATGTAGGTATTTTGTCACAAGCTCCTTTTTTTTTTTTGTTCAATATTCATAAAACCCACAGACACACTTTACTAGGCCTCTTTCTTTTGCTTTTCACTTTCAAAACTTTTCAGCAAGAATAGCAGAATCACAACGTGTGGCCATGCGACATGTTGTGAGCCTGTAGCGCTACCTTTGTTTCTTTAAGTGGTAGATAATTGTGTTACTTTGACAGCGCACCGCCACATGGCATTAACCCACTCAATCCCAGAAAAAAGCATTGGTTCTCTAAGTGAGAGAGGGGTATTAATATCACAATCATTGGAACCACTTTAACCATTATTTTAGACTTTGGCTATATTCAACAATAGCAATATCTACAACATCAAAGAGCTTGTTGCTTTGATATATTTGAAATTCTTGAAAATGTTTGCAAATCTTTGATCATAATATACTTTTTTAAAGCCTACATTTCTTACACAAATATTTGCTAAGAAGACGTTTGTGGAATCGGCATCGGGTCTTAATTGGTTAAAATGACTCATATGGGGGCTAATTATTTGCCCTCCAATTGCGATACACCTTTGTAGAGATGTCGAGATACTGTACCGTATCGGAACAGTATCGGTATCGGCCATTTTTTGATCATATTGGGTCATATCGGTATCGGCGAAAAGGGGTTGACACTAGGTAAATAAAATGTTGGGGCATGTGGAGTTTGCTTTCGAGTTGCCCAAACTGCAAGTACACATTTGAGTGGAGTCTGCATAAACACAACACATATAGCTAGATGATTGCTATAAACACAACATGAGATAATCTGTCTCTAAACAAACACCTCCGCTCTATTCCGTCCATAGAGTTGGCTTTGTCTCCCCTTCTCTCTCCCCGCACAG
>OOFJ01103339.1:3019-13769 GCA_900323375.1 Benthosema glaciale
CTCTCTCCTTCTTTGGTCCACCCATTCTGGGACACGTGAGAAGAAAAAAGGCCATTGCGCGTGTATGGGATTTTCCTCTATCACTATCACTAAACACGGGTTAAATTCACCCGAACACCTGTAGAAAAAAAACCTCATCTGTGTTTAGTGTATATCTAGGGTTACAGAGACTCTGAGAGAAGACATAAATATAACGCGTATATTTACATCCCTCCTTCAGGCCTCTGTGTAAACAGAGGGCGTGATTTATTAACGCCATTCATTGGGCTTTCAATTTTGAGCACGTCTCGCTGTCTGACGCGCGATCCGCGCCACTTGTTTGGGTGCCTCTGTAATGGTCTCCATGAATATATAATGTCCAGCACCGTTCCGCTGGGACCACAGACTCTCCGGATGCATTAGTCTCAGGGCGGAAACTTTTATCTAATTTCCAACAGACAGGAATCCATCCATGGTTCCGTGACACCATTTTTGCAAAAAGATATATGTTAATGACATTTAGAAGATTTATAACACTTTCCTGGGGGTCTTTATGTGTGTAATTTGTGGTTTTAGATATTTTAGATTTCAGCAGTGAGCCCAGTGTCTCTTATGTCATCAACACTACTTCCTGGACTACATGTTGTCTCAGTAAGACAGCCCTTCCCCTATCCTTGTGGATAGGGGAAGGGCTGTCTTACTGAGATTATTATGGGAATTGTAGTCCAGGAGTGAGCGTCGATGACATCAGAGACACTGGGCTCACTGCTAAAATCTAAAATATCTAAAACCACATATTACACACATAAAGACCCACAGGACAGTGTTATATATCTTATAAAGGTCATTAACATATATTTTTTGGCAAAAATGGTGAAGTGTCCCTTTAATGTGAGTTATCCATTATGTAAAAACACCTCATATATAACATCTACCTGCTGTACCAACTGGGTTCCTCACCAGGAGACCAGATCAAGTGGATGATTCATGTCTGAGTCTAAGTTTAGGCTATACTCTATAATAACTATTTAGATTTTGGGGTTCCACGCAGAGGAGAAATGGCTACGGTCATCGGGGTCAGGGGATCTACATTAGGCCAGTCTCTTGCACCCTAATATTGAATTACTAATGACATCTAACACGCATAAATGTCATCTTTAAGGGACCACCAGTCAACATCATTAGAATCACTCTGATAAGGAGAAAGTGGAGCTGGATTGGTCACACAAGGAAAAGCAAAATGTCAACAATCACCAAACAAGCACTAACATGGAACCCACAAGGCAAACGGAGCAGAGGAAGACCCAAAAACACCTGCTTAGGGAAGGAGCTAGATGTCAAGCAGCAGGCACTAACGTGGAACAAGCTGGAGAAGGTATTAGGGAGTTTAAGATCGCCCTCCCTGCGACTTCGACGAGAAAGTAGGAAGTGCTCAGACGCCGTCACCACATAAGCCCAAATAGTTAAGAAAACAGACAACGCCGACGGGGCGCCACCCCTTCCACTGGCGTCTCTGGTTCCCATGGTGACACGTTCATGCGTGTCACCATGGGAGGTTTATATATCGAGCACCGAGACATTCACCGGTGGCGTCGCACGTCGGACGGTCGGGCGATCTTAAACTCGCTAATTTATGGCCCATGACGGACGAGGGTGGAAACGGCCTATGTTCCGAAAGGACTATAAAGGCCTAAGTAAGTAAGCAAGTTAGTTTACGTTAAATGTCAATTATCGAGGTCTGGTTGATACAAGTCATCAATATCTATTTTTTTTATATATATTTTGATTTGAATTGTGTTGAATTGTAACCTCGGCTATATTGAAAATGAGGGCTTACCCTCAATTGTACTCCATAGTATAAATAACGGTGATGATGATGATGATGATGATGATGATGATGATGATGATGATGATGATGATCTCATGTTCTATTTACCTCTCCCAGAATGCACCCCTGAGCGAAACACACTAGGCTATACCTGTGTTGTTCTTCATTAAATCAGTGGAAAATCAAGCCATATAAGCCTGCTCTCGACTCAACCTCACTTCCTGAAGAGTGGAGTTTGTCTGATTTATCCTCCGGGCCATACACACTCCCGAATGAAAAGCCCGGAGGCAGATGGAGAATGCGTTGTGGCATCAGAGCTCTGGCAGGAAACACAGTGAATAGTTGTAATGAATCTGCCACGCTGCGCTGGAGGTCACAGATTAGTTCATAATGGAAACACAGAGAACATTGGATGGAACAACAAGCCTGAATGGCACCTCAGCACCAGCAGCAACAAACAAACGTTATTCTACAAGGCTGTAGAGTTCTCATAATGTATAGTTACATAACTTTTTACAACATAAAAAAAGACAGGTGGGATGCACCACGCACACAGCATACAGCTTTTGTCTAGCATTTACAACAAACCCTGTGGAACTCGTGTAAATACTATTCTTTGCGTTGTTCAGAATGATGGTTTGACTGAGCCATTTTAAAGTTTAAAGTGTCACATTTGACCCAATTGCTGCTGGTAGGAATGGGAATTCCTACAAAAAAATAAAGATGTGTTGAATAGTCTGCATGTTTTTTTTCTTCCTTTTTTGTGGTGTGCCCAGTGCCTTTAAAACATGTTAAAATTGTTCAACTAGCCAATATTATATACATTGACATATTGTGCGCTTCGAAATAGCCGGAATTCAACATTTACTTTAGTAAAAGTAGGCTACAAAAGTATCTGTATCAAAATGTACCAAAAGTAGAGAATGTCCCATTTCACAAAAATGCTAAATAATGTTCTGAAAGTAGCTGACGCTGTGTGTGCTGGCGGCATGTCTCCCCCTCTGCGTCAGAAGTGCCCATACCCGAGGCGAGGTTGGCGAAATTAAGGGCCTTATTTCTGTGTGGAGTTTGCATGTTCTCCCCGTGTCCCCTAGGGTCGGTATACCCTCACAAAAAAACATGCAGTAGGCTAATCCTGGTCTCTAAACTGCCTCCCCCTGGCCAGCCGGGGCGCCTGATGGAGGGGAAAGGAACTGGTTGGAATAACGTGTTCCTTCCACGAGCTACGTCCAACCAGGGAAACTCCCCTCTGTCAGGTGAAAAGAAGCAGCTTGGACTCCGTCCTCATGCATTGAAGGAAGCATGAGGTCAGTCCGCTGCCCCCCCAGGTTGGCGGAGGGTGTGTACATTAGACACACCCTCTAGGATCACATTAGATAATTGACACAGGGGTGAAAAATGGGTTACAGAATTGTGGGCTAAAAATAAATAAATAAATAAATAAATAGCTGATGCAATGCATCGCGATCATGATATGACACATTGTGAGCTTGTAGATCGTATTTTTTTCAAATGGCCAAAATGTATAGGGCTGAAGTGGTTAATGTATGTTTTATAATCAAAATCCACAAAGCACCAGTAACAAAGGTTTTCGAATAAATGTAGAGGAGTAAAATTACAATATTTGCCTGAATTGCCTCTAAGATAGTGGAGTAGAATTATTGGGAATTGGAAATACTCCGGTAAAGTACAAATTCCTCAAAATTGTACTTAAGTAGTACTAGTGTAAATACTTAGTTACTTTCCACCACTGGGGGGACCCATGCAATGAAGTATAGGGTTTCATATTTTCATTGAACTCTACCGTTAATTTGACTCCAGGGACTATAGAGCACCGCAGTCCCGCCCCCAACAACTGGCCCAGGAAGTGAATTCCCCGTTCATTTTCCTCATAGGCTTTTCAAAAAGTATTTATATAAAGACGTTTACACCGCGGACAAAGCTAACTCGGATCATGACAAATCATGACAACAAACACAATATTTTGGGCCGAACAAATAATTAGAAAGAAGAAAAAAAACGGCAGATTACAACACCTTTTATTTTGTTTTTCTTCTTAAAAATTATTTGATCGCCCCAAAACGTTGTGTTTATTGTCATGATTTGTCACGATCCGAGTTGGCTTTGTCCGATGGCGTAATCGTCTTTAAATAAATACTTTTTGAAATGTCTATGGGAAAAATGCATTGGGACTTATTTCCAGGGCCAGACGTCGTCATGAAAGGGGGCGGGACTGCGACGCTCTATAGGGACACTTTTATTTGTAATGTTGACTCAAAGGGGAGCAGAGGGTGTGTTCACTCTGCCTCTGTCAGCTTCTGTGTCAGCATCTCAGTAGCCTCGGTGCCCATGCAGGCTTTTATTTTTCGTTCGCATTCGGCTCAAAAATAAAAGCCTGGGGAAACCCATTGGAGAATTTGGCATAGGAAGTCCACTTCCTTACGTATTTTGCTAACCAAAAACTTTGCTGGTGATGTCAGGGTTCTCCACTGTTGTTCGGTGAAGCAACAGGATCCACCGCCTGTTTTTTGACAGGCCCCTCTAGACCGGAAACCGCACAGGCATGAACGAGGCCAGCATCTCCGCAATGGATGCCAAAGTTCCCAGACTGAGTGTTGAAATACGATGAGTTGCACGGGGAGCTGAGCACGCGGGCAGATTAATACTGCTACAGTTCACTTGACTCCGAGGCCTATAGAGAACAAACCTGCGAGGAAAACAACACGTACTGGAGCATTATGTGATTAATTGGGTGGGTCTGGGTGAAAAACGAAAAAGGAGGATTATGCCGCTCTGGGGAGATGTTTTAAATGTGTTATTATCCTTTCTGACTGCATGAGGCAATCGCATTAGCCTTGGATCTTATTGGACAACAATAAATGCCCTATCATATCAGCTGCATCCAATCCAAGTGCTCGGCTCTAACCCCTCACCCACACGCGCACACGCACGCACACACGCGCGCGCACACACACACACACACACACACACACGCACACACACGCGCACACACGCGCGCGTGCACGCGCACACACCACCTCGCTGAGATTGATTGGATCGGTCAGCCCGAAGTGCTCGGTTTAAAATATTCCGTATTGACATTTACATGAGACGACGAGAAGCTCTTTTGTCAATTTCAATCCAACTGGATTTAGAGCAAATAGGTAATGGGGGAGCCAACATGGTCTCGAGGAGCAATTGCTTTCCTTCTCCATGATGAATCAGAGCTCAGAGGAAAAAAAAACTTTCTCCATGCCATTAGTATAGGCTATCACATTTTTTTTAGATCTTAGATCATAACATGGGAGTGAGAATGGGAATGTAAATTATAATAATTTCCCGGGCCGGCCGGTATGCTCGTATAGTGCATAAAGATCTCTACACATGCCAACACAGACCATAAAGTCTATATAGCTTACATGTTTTATGTACAGGTCTATAAATGTGGGGTCATTGCCCTGCAGTAGCATGCAGGCGAAGCACTTCCAACCAGGCTTCATATTCAATGTTGATGTCTCTATTTTTTTTTACTTATTTTATTTGTCTGGATGAGGTTCCAATGCAACCATTGACTATAAAAAACATACATGTATAGGTCTATGTCCCACTTTGTTTCTATAGGCTACTTGTTAAAACTGCTGCCATGTAAAAGGTTTATTAGAGGCAATGGGTCTCACACAAGAGTGAATTGTTAGTATGGTGTGGTCTGACACAGTGCTTAGCTTACAATGGATTGTGTGTTTGTTTGGGAACAGGCTGGCTATGTGCCTTTTGGTTATGGTGCCCATTAGCAGCCCTCTACACACCAAACACTATAACAGTGACGTGCGCCTACTGTATGGTAACGTCATTCTACAGGCCACAGGTTTTTGTGTTACACCTATTTTCCTTTTTTTGTGTGGTGCTAGAGCGAGGCCGGTCAAGCTTCTAAGTAAAAACAGAACGTATGAAACAAAAACTAAATAAAGAGACCCATAAAAATGTGTCTCCCTGCCTCCCCCAGACAGGCATGTTATTGCTGTCAGCTCTTTTTAGACATAATGTCACTGTGCTGCTACATCCACTTCCTCTTTACAAGCACTGCACAGAAGACTAGTATATGAGGACATATGTGGCACAGCCACAAATTAGTTCTCAGATTAGTATATGTGCGTGCGTGCGTGCGTGTTTGTGTCTCTCTATCTTCAAAAAGAAATGGGATATCCTGCTCAATGAGCACTTTTACTTTTGGTATAGGCCTACTTTAAGTAAATGAAATCCAAACTTTTGCTTAAACATTACTTTACTTTTACTTGTATATTGCAGTAGTTATATAGTATTCCTTTTACTTACAGTAAGTAAAAATGAGAGTACCTTTTCCACCCCTGCTACCATGTGATATGAGTTATATACTCTGTCTCTCCCAGCACTAGCCAGTGGGAATGCTGTGTGTGTGTGTGTGTGTGTGTGTGTGTGTGTGTGTGTGTGTGTGTGTGTGTGTGTGTGTGTGTGTGTGTGTGTGTGTGTGTGTGTGTGTGTGCGTGTGCGTGTGCGTGTGTGTGTATGTAATGTGCATAACGTTCTGCTTCCCATGAGAAGCAGAATGTTACTCACCCCTGAGTAGTGAGAGTCTCACATGCTGTTTATCTTGAATCACACAAACAGAGCAGTGTTGCTGGTTAGTGTTGCAATAATATTCCAACACATGCAGTGGCACTAAGGGAGAAGCGTTTGGGCAACCCTTTGCAAGCATATTTATATATTCACACTTCTCTCATCATGTGCAAAATCGACAACCACCCACGTCAGTCTTTCATATATGTTTTGCTGCTGCGCTTTTGTTGTTGTTGTTCTTGTTTTTGTGGAGATTTGCATGCTGATTTGTTTTTGTTTTTAGCTTTAGGGCAGGCTTTGTTTGCACTATGTTCTTTGAAAAGTACAAGACAATAGACTACAATAAAAATGCGATAATACAATAGATACAATAAAACACTGGTTTTCGATACAATAAAACACTAGTTTTCAACCAGTGGTCCGTGACCACAAGTGGTCCTTGTGGGAGTTCCAGTTGGTAAGCAAATGGACCCTTATTAGATCTTTAACTACTGAGTGCGTAAAATGAAATAATTTAACACGCTCAAGACTTACATTTTTGTTAAACATCGGCATTGCTCAAACATCACAATTAAATAACATCCAATGTCAACAAAAATATCCATTAAACAATGGACCTTGGTATGAAGGAGGTTGAAAACCAATGCAATAAAACAAAGCCACACGTTGGAGAGGTTAGCACCGCTCAAAAAGGGGAAACTTCTTCTCCTCTCTGTACTGAGATCTAATTTCATGGAGAGTGCCCTAGCTGTGCCCCATGTGGCCCGGCATGACCGGACTAAAAACGCAAGCACATTATTTCGCTCTGGCAGATTTGTCTGGTACTTTTCTAGTGCTAATGCGGACCTGGGATGCATGCTCTCACTGGGACCAACTATAGTGCTGGAAATGTTGAACGGTCCAAAAATAAAACAAAACCGATGTACCCATAACTGAAAATGAAAAGGAAATCGAAAGTCTTAGCTTGAGTTCAAACTGAAGCAGTTTGAGTGCGTGCGTGCGTGCAATGCCGTGCATGCATGTGTGTTTTGTTTTCTCAATATCGTTAATCACTTCGTTTAGTTATTTATTTGCTGTCTTCATTGAATTGAAGGTCCATGCGTTCATTTCGGTGGTGATACAAATTAAAACTACACTATTCAAATGTGTTAAAGCAATCAGGAACATACAGTAGTATGGCTGCCAACTTGCCACAGATGTTAAAATATAGTGGTCATTAAAGCAATTAAATTTCTAATTGCCTCTGGAAATCACCATCATTATTCATGTTAAGATATAATTATGTTTCTAATCTCATGCTGTAGCATCAGGTAGTAAACATAATGGCCTCAAACTGTCAGAGAACAATGACAGTGATGAAGCCATTATTCAATTTAGACCTGATGTAACCTCTATGTTGTTGTTATACCTTTCATGCCGGGAGCTAGCTACCTCTGTGTCTCTTCCACCTCTGTGTCTCATATAGCAACATTTTTTGAATAAGAATTTGAACGTTTTCGGAAAACTTTAGTTTTTAGAAGGCATTTTTAGAATTGGCCTTGTGTCTATAAAATAGCAGAGAAAGTCCTTCTTTACCTCAAACCTAGAGCAGTGGTTTTCAACCCATTTCATATCAATAAATATTCTGCATTTGAGCCATGGACCACCATTTGATGAGATTTAGCCTAGTCTCAGTCCACACGCTGGACAAGACCGATACGCTGTAGACGGTATCAAATGTTTTGGGCGGAAGTTGCGGAATTTGGGGCGGAAGTAGCGCTCAAGGAAATGACGTTGACCTATTACAAATCTGTTTACATGACCGTGAATGAAACAAGTGTTGTGATTGGTCAAAAAAATACTGTATCTGGGGGACATATATCTGAAGGATATGTTCCGCCCCGACACTTCCGCCGATACCATCTCTGCTTTAAATGGTGACCAGGCTTTTCTCTTCGCAGATGAGTAAGCCTGAGACCGAGGCTACTCAGTCCAAATACTATAATAATATTTTGTTGTCGTTGGATTGGACTTTGTCCAAAATTCCATGCGCTGTGATGGCGATACCATATGAGATAACAGGCATTGTTTCATCAGATCCTCAAAAACATATTCATTTGAGGGTCCTTGACATGATAAGCTTGTTTATTCTTGGCTATTTTTGGTCTGTATGCAGCCAGATGTCAGGGCAGACGTACATTTATGACGCATGGAGAACTGTAATTAAACATTGAGTTCCGTTGGAAGGAAACATTTGGGGCCTCCAATGAGTATGGATTGGTCCTGGACTCATAATAATAGATCAGAATAATGAGAGCGTTCAGAGGGGAGGGTGGGTACAGGGATGAGTGGGTGTTTTACAGCTGCTCTGCGAGCAGGAAAACAAACAGTCAATAGCAGGAATAATGAAAGGCAAACTTTGATGATAAATCCCCTTTAGACAATAATAATAAATCAGTCAGCCAGAGAAATGCCAGCAATACTTACAGGCAGCACATTCTTCAACTTTATGGATTAGCAGCTCAGATTACGTTGAATCATAGTGTATTCGTTCTATCTGTGAAACATGCTATAATTCATTTACTCTGTGACATCTTTTTGTCTGATAACACTAAAGGCTTATTCGATAAATATTATTAATATACTAATGACAGCTAGAATCATACAGTATGGCTTAACTACATGCCTATTCTGGACATGTCGTAGTGGTGAATATTCTGCGAAAATAGCCAATCTGCAAGATCACAAGAACAACACGACGAATTGTAAGATTCAAAGACATTTGGTGGTCAACAAAGGATATAGGATTTAATGGCCCATAGCACATGCTGCAGCACTCGCCCTAACGACTTTACAGGTGAATGCAAAAGCTCATATAACTTATATAACGTAGATAGCATTTTACAAACTTATGTAGACATAGCACTATATGCATAGTTTCATTATTGAGGGGTCGCTTCTAGCGACCACTCACTAGTTCCCCATGTTTTATATTAATACTTTTTTATTATTATTCTAAATTCCGACACTTTTTTTTGGCATCTAACTACTAGCTTAAGCCCTGCCCCCTCTGTCTTCCTATTGGCTGGCCTTTACACAGCTATAACTTTGGTTTGCAACATGCCACAGACTCAAAGTTTGGTCCACACATGTCAACCTCCAATCGGAACGAGTTGTACTTGCTTAATTGCTTAAGCCCTGCCCCCTCTGTCTTCCTATTGGCTGGCCTTTATGCAGCTATAACTTTTTGCAACATGCCATTTATGCTTTTCTTTTTACAAATTGGTATACTTTTTTCACTTTTTGTACTTTTTAAAATCTTTTTCTTCAGATTTAATACATTTTCTACTGTACATCATATACATTGCGTTTTTTTTTTGGCGACCCCTCGCAGTTTCTGCAGGAACTGCTTTTCTAGTTTAGATATATTTCACATTATGTTCGTAGCTTACAGTATGTATGATTCATAATAACTATAGTCTTTATGATGTATCGCCATGTTTTGTTTTTGCTTAATGTAAGTCGTTCTGGATTAAGAGCGTCAGCTAAATGCATACATTTTAATTTGTAAATTGTAAGCCTGTGTTGCTCAATAAGAGGGCTGATAAACATGAACATGGAATCATAGCTTAAAATGGACATATTGGTTGGTCAGTTTGACCCACCAGTTTTGGAGATATGGCTTACTATAGAATCATGTCTTGCAGAAATCCGCGAGTTGTTTAAGAATTTATTTAGCTCTGACATCGAATGATGTGCTGGAGGCTGCACGATATGGCATCCCCATCAGTCACATCAGGTCACATATATTGTCCCAGGCGTGCAGACCGCTAAAAGAAACAATCCTAGTCCTAACCTTTTCTGATGCTTTCAATCAGCTCTCCTGCTCTTTCGCCGCGACACGTGAGGCGCGGGATGGATTTGGAGGACGTTTCGGGTCTATGCGTCTGACCTTTTTCAGTGTAACAAGTGGTGTCAACATAACATTCTCCTCCCAAACAGAGAGGCCCTAAACCTTTGGATGAGTGAGCAAGGACAATGTCCACTCCCTCCCATCGGTGTGGGGACTCGACAGACACTGAAGTGGTCGCGTGGCAGAGAGACATTTTCCAGATGAGGTGAATTAAATCCAGCCTTATCCCCCCTCTCTCTCCGGCTGGGAGTTCTAAATCCTATAATTCCAAAAGCCGGAGAGCGCGGTGAGGCCGACAGCATCAGCACACTGGCGTTGCCGGGGGAAGAGAGAACAATGATGCTGGAACCTTTTCCTGACTGCCAACATGCTCTGACTGTCACAGACAAGACATAATAGGGTTTAGCGCCACAGCTATAGCTCGGTCATCGTGATCTTAATACTCTGGAGGGGGGGGG
>OOFJ01103343.1:0-10772 GCA_900323375.1 Benthosema glaciale
TAGATTAGCTGAGGGTATAAACTACAACATGCATTTTTTTTATTTCTAATGATTTGAGCCTAAATCACCACTCTGATATAACCAGTCCATGTCATTTCTGTCTGGTTTCTAAAGCAGTTTTAGCTGTAGTACAACAATAGGGACTTAAGCAGCGGCTGTTTTCACGACGGCTCCGCGAGGCGGGACTACGCCGCCTATGACGCAATCGCCGTAACTGTCAAAGGTTAATATGACATATTCGTGTCATTTCTTCATTCAGAGCATGCCAACGCATTACACAGCATAATAGAGGTGATGGAGCAAATGGGTGTAAATGTATGACAGCTATAATTTCAATAAACATGGTTATGACATGGCGTTGTAGACGCTACGTGAAAGTGTAGCTTCTGTCGTAGTAGAAAGGGCTGCGACGGCAAGCAGGTTTATATATCGAGCACAGATCCATGTCCGGTCGCCGTAGCAGACTGGCATAGCCGTCGCTGCTTAAAGTCCCTAATGTCCTGATGTGGTGTGGCACTGTGTATGCAAATGATTTTCTCTGCCACACCCAGATCCCAGATACTCTCCTCCCACATCTTTGACTCATAAAGGCTCATTCATAGTTTGAATTTTAATGACCACCGTGACCACCGAAACAGTGTTGAGTAAAAACAGAGAGCAGGGCTGGAAACAGCGGTGCGGTGGTTGAGGTGATCATGTGACGTCATGTTGTCGTTTTCGGTGGTCGCGGTTGTCATTAAAAATCAAACTATGAATGAGCCTTAACACAACAAAATGGGGAAAAGTTTAATTTCATGTTTCTTTGTCAGCATTTCTTTGTATATTTGTCATATCTGCCTTGGGGATTGTTTTGTTCACAAAGCCTAAAAGCCATTTTCTTTTATATATATATATATATATATATATATATGTTCAATGACAAACACTATTGTATCGTTCAATTGTTTGTGACAATTCATCAAGTAAAATGTCCTCATGACAGCCCTACTAGGAGAACCTTGGCTCTGCTGCAGCCTCTCAGATGGAGAGGTCTTAACAGGAGTTACATGACACAGTGTAGTGGAGCGGAGGCTCTGGCCACAGAGGCATGTTTGGTGACTCGCACGGCTGTTCACAAGAGCCTGTCACACTGTCACAAAGGAAAAATGTCAAGGAGATGATCTGTCTGAGGACAGAATAACAGTGTTGGCAGCATTTGTGTCCACTGGCCAGTATGTGCAGGGGTGAGGCTGCTTCATAATACAATTCCTGACTAAACCAGTTAGGGTGTGGGTGTGTGTGTGGGTGTGTGGGTGTGTGTGGTAATTGAATAGGCAATTAGGAGCCAAGACAATATTGTAGGTGGTGCTGTTATAGTATGCTTTATTTTACATTATATCTTGGGGAGAACTCCCCATGGGACAGGACAGCATTTTTCTTTTGTGTATCGATTACATGGATAATATTGATGGCCATCACCCCCAAATGTTAGGATGTACAATCCATCTTATGCAATATCTGTAAAATTGTTTACAGCCTGGGGAAAACAAGCTTGAACTACCTACCTTTGAACTACTACGATGCAAAGTAAATATGTCCTCTCTATCAAACAGTGGCGCTGGCACCAGTGGAGGTGAGCTGGAGGAGGAGAGTTGGCAGCCCCCGGACACAGACCTGATCCACAAACTGGTGGCTCAGATCGAGTACTACCTGTCTGATGAGAACCTGGAGCACGACGCCTTCCTGCTAAAACATGTCAGACGCAACAAAATGGGCTTCGTCAGCGTCAAGCTTCTCACTTCTTTCAAAAAGGTAGGGTCTGGAAACGTGTTAAATAAGTTGATCTCCAGAGCCTCTTGCTCAAAAAAAAGAGAAAAGTTGTGAAGGACATGACTGTCGTGACATGTTGCAGTATGTCATGTTGTAATAAATAAATAAACAATAATATTGTTTAAAGACAATTAAGCCATAATTATGTTTGATAATCAAAGACTTGCATGATGAATATGTATAAAGTCTGTAATTATGTCCAGCCTGAAGTCCATGGACACATGATATTGATATTATGTCTATTTAATTATGTACAGCCTGTTGTCCAGCAATATTGCTATTCATTCCAAATGCCATGGACACTTGAATTAGAAAATTGTTGATGAGCTTCTAGTATCAGTATAGCTTGGCGTTTGCGGCAGTGCAATTCTCAGAAGTGACAACCGCTAGTGCGAGTGTCTTTTGTTCTTTTAAAAAAAAAATCCTGTTCACCACACACAAGCATGGAATCTATAGCAGGTTTGACTAAATGGTGCTCTGTGATTGGCCAGTCACTGACTGACAGCCTAAACCTAACTTCAGCAAAACTATACCTAAACCTAACTAGCAGTAAATAAATAAAATTCACTAAAACGCAGTAACTGGGTGCCTCACCATTTACTCAAACCCGCTGAAGATCTCCCCACATGCGTACGCACGCGTGCACGCGCACACACACACACACACACCTTACTTAAATCATGTAGTTAAACATTATTCAAACAGCTTTATGATAACCATCAGTGCCCCCAAAAAGCAGTGACTAATTATTGGCTGATGCAATGAAGCCAGGATATTGTTGCCTTGTCATGAGTCACATTTCTATTCATCATAATGATATAATGATATCAGTGCTCTTACTGATTCAGGAAGTATGACGCTCTTACTGATTCAGGAAGTATGACGGCGGATGCTCTAGGATAAGTTATAGGGGAAGCTGTAAATTCTGGTGAATTTCCCTTCTGACAATCTTACATGAAATAAAATACATTTGGGGCATTTGGTTAACTTTGTTGTTCAGAGTAGCTCATTGTATATATTTTTATAGCTTAACACAATATTACATTTTGTCCTCCTTGCAGGTGAAACACTTGACCCGTGATTGGAGAACAACCGCTTACGCCCTGAGACACTCGGCAGTACTTGAGCTCAACGATGAGGGCCGTAAGGTGCGGCGCAGGTCAATGGTGCCCGTCTTCGCCAGCGAATCTCTGCCTAGCCGCATGCTGCTACTGAGTGACCTGCAGAGCTGGCCAGAACTGGCGGCTCTGGAGAGAGATTGTGTGGAGAATGGAGGCGGAGAGGGAGCGACCCAGCAGGAGCAGCTGATGAAGCTATTGCTGAAGGCATTCGGTACGTACGGTGCCATCTCCTCAGTCCGGGTCCTGAAGCCTGGGAAAGATCTTCCGGCTGACCTGAAGAGGCTGAGCAGTCGATACGCCCAGCTGATCACGGAGGAATGTGCCATTGTTGAGTTTGAGGAGGTGGAAGCTGCGGTCAAGGCGAACGATGCGGTGGGTAGCGAGGACGGAGGGGCCGGCTCCCTGGGGCTGAGGGTGGTCCTGATTGGAACCAAGCCACCGAAGAAAAAGGTCCCCAAAGAAAGAGCACAGCGTGAGGAGGGAGGGATGCGCAAGAGCCGTTCGCTCAACAGCAGAGTTCGAGAGCTCCAGTACAGTGGCGAGGATTCGGCCTGCAGCTCCTCAGACACAGAGAGCAACCCCACATCCCCCAGTCTGGCCCGCAAGTCACGCTCCTGTAACAAGCTCAGCCCCACCACCGCAGGCATCAACCACCTCAGCCCTGTCGTGTCCCCACGAAACAGTCCCTGGTCAAGCCCGCGCGCCAGCCCCTGCCCCCAGCGCAAATCTCCTCTCCCGCATAAGTCTCCCCTGGCCAGCGAGGGCAGGCTGAGCCCTGAGGCTGGGCGCCGCTGGGCAGACTACTCATCAGATAGCAGCCTGACCCCTTCAGGGAGCCCCTGGGTTCAACGCCGTCGGCAGGTGGCATCGCAAGAGAGCAGTCCAGTGGGCAGCCCCATGCTGGGTAGAAAGATCCAGAATGCAGATGGTCTGCCTCCCGGCGTCATGAGGCTGCCACGAGGCCCTGATGGCACCCGTGGCTTCCACTGCATCGCCATAGGCGAGCGGGGAAAGACTGCAGCTACTCAGACTTGATGCATTAGAGCACTTAATGACACATTTTCCCTTATATTACCCTCCAATATAAACCGTACAGTGACGATTATGACCCAGTTCCTGGACACAAAACGCAACCCCCTCCCCCATATTTGAATGACGTGTAGATATTTTTGTTGCGATTAGTTTAGTCTCTTTTGTTAAAAAATATATATATATTTATATTTTTATATGACTTTTTTTTTGTTAACATGGTGACATCTTTTTGATTTGCAAATGAAGATTTAAGTTGTAACTTCATATTGATTCAAGGGAAAAAGACGTTTCAAAAAGAGATTCTAGTTTTATGGTTTCTCAGGCGCCATAGAAATGGACCATGTCACCTCCATTGCTCCCTTTTCCATATCGTCAGTGGGGTGGAGAAGAATGCCCTCATCAGATTTTCTTTTCTTGTTTGTTTTTTGTGACAAGTTGTAACAAGCTAATGCGCTTAAAGGCTCACAACGTTGTCTGTGGATGATGTATAAATATGTAAATTGTGTGAAAAGTGGCATGGGCGCAATGGGGTTGATATCGAGGTATCACCATATGCCTTTATGTATTGTCTACTGTGATTATCACTTTTACATGCTATTTAAACTGAGCCCTGCCGTAGTTTGATCGGTTATCTTTCATGGACATTTTATTATATGTATTTTAATTTTTTGTATTTTGTTTGCCTTTTTTATTTCTTTTCATAATGCCTTGGTGGTTACTTAACTTAAACTTCCAAAGGAGGTGAGAGGGGTTCGCTCCAGTCTCTATGAAATATTAGGCTGTTTGGCAGGTAGCTCTGGGTTGGCTTATCTCTGTTTTCTGTCAGTACGACAAAGCTGGTTGGGATGTTTGGGGAATGTCAGATGCTCTCTTGCCTTTACACCTAAAGCTGGGGTATTGTACAGTGCATTTCTTAAATAAATTACTTAAATTGCATTTGGCTTGACTATGCTTGATTGACTTTTCTAGCAATTCTGTAGGTCACTTTCCAACTTCATGTTTTGTTTTGTTCCTCAAATAATTTCGTTTTTAAAAACGAGGGCTATGCCAGTATGGCCTATGGAGATTTTATGTAGCGTGCCAAAACACATACTGAATTAATTCCAGTCTTGGAGAGTGGAATTGGCTGTAGTCCAGTATCATAACCCATTTGAGACTGGCTGCACAGATGGGAGGTTTTGGAGATATGGGAGAATAGATGTTTATCTCTGTTGTACAGCAGAAAGTGAATTATGTGGTTGTATATGTTTAGATGAGTGACACTGTAGTGGAGATCCAGAATACCAATTGTAAAAGAATCAACTTCATCTAAATGTGTGCCTTTGCTGCTCCAGGTATCACAGTTGCATGCAAAATGGAACATTTAATTTGTTGGGAGATTGCATTTAAATGTATTGAAATACATGTTTTTGCTATAGGCCTATGCTGTAATTAGTGTCTCTTACATTATGGTCAATTACAGTGTGTAATTGACCATAATGTAAGCGACACAGGAGTGCCTAAAGTTGTTAAAGGTACTATATCCCAAAGGATGGGGCTGAGGCATGTTTTTTGTGTGTGTGATCAGTGACACTGATGGAAATAATTGGGCTTACACTTTACTGGAATAATTGTCTTTTGTTCTCTTTTCTCATGAATATTGAATAAAACGCAACATTGGGTTGGCTCATCTCAGCGTTGCACCCGGCACCCTTATTTCTGAGCACATTACAGCCATTATTCCTGTAACATGAACAATAATGGATAGCCTTCATAATTATAATAACGGTGTAACCAAGTCCAGTAATGAGGTTTGATTTCTCCCAGGTAATGGGACTATAATGGTTCTTGTTGTTACATCTAGTGCCGAGCAGAAGCATAGGATAGTGGTGCCAGGGGACCAGGACTGACGGGGGACTCTAAAGATGCCAGATGTGATTGTTTAATACATTTCAGGAGTCCAGTGGGTTGCACACAGCCCAGAATGTAGTGTTTCGTCTGTATGCCTATATTTGTTGATTGAATACGTTGGTTAGAAATGTAAACTGTACGTGGTAGAGTAGGACATTAAAGCTTAAAGGATAACAGTCCTGGGGACTAGTTATTCAATTCATCAACATGGCATGACTGTTTGCAATGCAGTCTGTGGGTGTAGGCTGTTCGGTTTGGGTCAGAGATCCATGTAGATTTGGAATTTCAATATGCTTGATTGTCATGTGATCATATACCTGTACACCTCAGGGCAACAAATAAGGGACACTTTAATTCATTTACATATCTAAGTCCATATCTAAATGACAAAAGCTGTTTTTTCATCTAACTTATGGGAAAGATGTAGAATTTTGGAAAAGGTAACCCTGAAAGGAACTGCACAGTGATGACATCACAAGGTGCTGTTTGTTGTATGTACACTGTATTGCCAGTACTTTGTACAATATTGGCCTTTAAATGAACGTGGTAAATGTTTTTAAAATCATATGTATTTGCAATGCTCTGGGAGTCTATACTGTAAAAGGTTCAATTAAATGTATATTGAATGATGAGATAAGTATCCTTGTATTTGTTCATAGGGAGTTTCCCAGGATGTACTTCTTCCACTCCTGACAACACAAAAATGCTCAACTGAATGTTGGGGGAGGTTTAGCTGTTCCAACTTCCAACACCATAACCTTTTTTTTTTTTTGTTAAGCTAGCGTTTAAAATGATCTGCCCTCAGAGATAAGTGCATCAAAAATGTGATGACCTTGCGGCTGCCATTGCTTTAAATGATTGTTGCGACATGGCTCTCAAGTGTATGGGCGGTGTCAAATTTGAGGAACTAGAATCTGGGGAGGAGTAACTGTTTTGCAGCTGCTGCAAGAACAACCCATTCCAACTGTTGACACAAGCCCAAACACTGTCCATAGTGGAAGTTATTTCATGTACCTCCTCCCCACCCCTCCCACATTATGTAACAGAGAGAGGTCTGATCGAGGGATTAGATGGATTCACTTTCACACAAACTACTGTTAGAACATGTCCTTTGGCTTTTTAGAAGATGGACCATACTGTATTTCATCTGTGGTAAAACACATGGCTGTGAAAGTGGCCTCACTACAGCTGTGAATTCTATCAACCGAGAAGTATATTGCTGTTGTCAGGTAGAAATCTCCTATTTCCATAGTCCATATTCTAACTTTGTGTTTTGTTGTAAATTAACACCCTACTACTTGATCATGTCACATAAAAGTGTAAAAACTGACATTTCACAATTTATTTACATAGTAGCAAAGCAGAAAAGACAAAAAAAAAGCAATATACATTTTACATGTGTATTATTACAGCAGAACAAAGTGTACATTTGCGCTGCACATTCTCGAGTAACAGCACCCTACAGTATAACCACCATTAACAATAAGGTTGGTGTAATGAACAACCCATGAAACCAAACAGAATGATGTGAAATGATGTGATGTGAAAATGTCAAAACACTACTTAAAGAGAGCATAACATCCGCCTGGGCATGTGCAGCTCTGAGAACAGCATTTTAATGATTACATGCAGTAAGCTATGTGAAGACATACTGTACACATGGATAAAAGCTAAATAAATCTCACAACATGAAAACGATATTTTGCATGGCCCAAGTGTAATGTGTGGTTTGTGAAAGGAGCCCTCCCACACTAGCGTTGTTTCCTAAACAATTAACTCAGTGATGTCATGTTTTAGGTTTCCCAACCATCACCTCAAAACTGGAATATGCGTAAGGTATAAGCTATGTGAAGACATACCGTCAGTGAGTAGTAGAATATTTTGAAGTAAATAAATCCCAGTTTTTATTATGTACATATACTGTAGAGTAAAAGTGTTTCCTTGGTTGTACTCCCAACATCAAACGATGTGCGTATGTGTGTACTCAGAATGTGGGGATGCACAACTATAACCAAAAGGAAATTGCATCTATGGTTGCACGTGTAGCAGCTTCAACCTTATGAGGAAATGAATCAGAGTAAATCGAATGTGTTTCAGTCCGTCGGTCAAGCTCTTCCAGACAGCACCCTTTCACTTTATGTATAAAATAGTTTGCAATTGCAATTAACAAAACACAATTTCAGGTGGAGGAATGATCAGCAATTAAATTGTACAGCCCTAATTGGGATGCCAATGTGATGATACACATATACTACTTTGTTTCAGTGATCAACAAAACCACGTTTTCTAGTAACAGGGTGTGTCTTTGTGGTTGGAGGGGCCCCGTACAGCTGAAGAGCAATGGACAAACACTCCAGCCTTATAAATTAACAATCAGGCCCCATGTCTTACAGTGTTCAATGTTCATCCACAGTACACACAAGAGAGAGTGAGACACTGAGGAAAGAAAAAAGGTTAACTGTGATGAAGACAAATCTCAAATCTGTTCATTAAAAAGGTAAATTATGCATTTTATATAGAGCTTTTATCCAAAGCGCTTTACATAGATTGTGCATTACATTCGCCCAGTAACACACATTCATACACCGATGGCAGAGGAAACCATGCAAGGCACACATTGGGAGCAATTAGGGGCTGAGAGTAGGACAATGTAACTAACTCTGGGGGAACCCGGCATCAAACTGGTAAGCTCACGCCTGGAGAGCTTGCAGATTTGCTACTTTTGATGTTTTTCTGTGATGCTGTAGTATGATCCTATGGTGTTCATTAAAAACACACAAAAAAAAGAAGAAAAAAAGAAAAAGAAATTCACTATAACCATGGTTACATGGCATTCTGCTTCTTCCGGAAATGCATTTACCATGCAGTGAGCACCACACGAGTCCCAAGACATGTTGTCAACGTGAGCAAAAGCTCAGCAGGAAACCACACCCATCTATAGTTCCAGTCAGCATGACCCGGCCGTACCCATCAGCTAGCCTTTAGAATCAACTGGCTCTTTCATTTCCCCGGATCCACAGACAGAAAAAAATGATGTCTCTTTAGTGCGGTTTCTCCAAAAACAAAAGGTCAGCAAGATGAGTGCCGGGAGGATGAATGGAACAGAACTGTGAGCACTGTAGCTTCATCCTGCATGTGACCAGCTAAAACACATTCTGTCTGCTTAGTCTGATGGGATGACGGTTATGTTGTTGCAGAGGAATATAGGAAGCTTGAGCAGGCAAGACAGGTTGAGAATTGACATGGACAGTCATCGCGGTGCAGGTCAGAACATGGAGTCATGAACGCCAACTGTCCATTCAACCAACGAACCGGCTCCACACACACACAGGTCAGATGTAGAGAGAACCATCGGCCGGCCCAACATAACCGACCCCTATAAGCAGTACGTCTATTAAGGTCCAGATACCCAGGCCTCCGAAGCTGAACAGCTTGCCCAGGCCTTCCCTCCACTGGCCCAGGTAGAAACGGTCGGCTCCGAAACCACCCAGTGTTATACTGCCGATAAGAGATAACAGACAGAATCAGTGATGCCCTCAGACCATTAATCTACAGCAAGTACAGTATGGGTTGCACTAGTAAATGGCTGAGATTTGATATAAAGGTTGATCTGTTTAGTAAGTAAGGCACTCAAAATAAAGACTTTAAAACTAAACTAAAATCTAAACGCCTTTTCCATTTAGATTTTAAAAGAACAGCTGGTCAGACATCTCTTTTTTTGTAATATCATGTTAACTGAAACACTGTCAAGGTCTTGGCAGAATAAGGACACAGTCCTCCTAGGCCAGCTGTGAGATATCATAACCAAACATCAGTGAAACCTTGTCTTATGTCTGCGTTTAGGTGGACTAAATGGAAACATTTTCAAATAGGAATAATGTTGTAATTATGTGTAAGATAATGTGGTTACTAGTGCATACAACTACGACTGGTGTTACAGGTTAAGTGATAACCTATCACTTTTTCTTCTTGCAAGAGAACACACAGTGTCGTTAGTTACCTGAGTGCTAGTGCAGTCGACCATTTGTATCCTCCAGTCCAATTGCAGTATAAACGTTTAGGAAAATCTCTTTTACCTAGCGTACAGTAAGCAAAAGAGGGCAGAGAAAAGACAAGAATATTAACACATGTCAGCTGTGACAGTAGTAGGCAACAGGTTAGGAAAGTGGCGTTGTAAAAGTGAACACGGCACATATACTCCTGCTCATGTCTGTCACGTGTTATTTTAAGGTAGCCCCCCCTGTGCATGACCCATATAGGCTCTGGCCTGACATTGTGTGTTCGAGTCCCACTCATGATGACCTTTGCTGCATGTCTCTGCATGCCTCTTTCCTGTCTATCTTCACTTGTATCAATAAAGGCAAAAAGCCCCAAAAAACAATCTTGGCAGTCGAATAAAGTCGTGAGTCGTTTGTTGGAAACAAAGTTGCTGAATGCACGCAAGAGCTGACACAGAATGAGACAGACTGCTACTATGGTGCTAAAAATAGACTATGGCGTGATGTCTTTTTCAACAACAAAGCCTGCTGCTATCGACCGACCGAGCTTCCTTACCACTTACACGACGCGACAACAAATGCTTTCCAACACTTACCAACGCCAACGTGGGTGCGTTGGAGAGCTACCTTTAGAAACTGCTCTCACTAAAGAGGCTACAGTAGATGCCCTTGATACAGTATACAACAATAAAACAAGCTTTATCAAAAATAGACTATGGCGTGATGTCTTTTTCAACAACAAAGCCCACTGCTATCGTATCGACCGACCAAGCTTCCATACAACTTGTGACCCGACGCGACAACAAATGCTTTCCAACACTTACCACCGCCAACGTGGGTGCGTTGGAGAGCTACCTTTAGAAACTGCTCTCACTAAAGAGGCTACAGTAGATGCCCTTGATACAGTATACAACAATAAAAC